>SKCR01000321.1:0-52270 GCA_019454045.1 Zanthoxylum bungeanum | reverse complement strand
AATCAATATCTTTGGTTGCGGTCGTCCAGGGCTTTAACAGGTTCTGTGTACGCCAATGCTGGGTATATTGAGAATCGTAGTGTTGGGTGTGATGTCAAGACGGAAGTGTCACTCCAGTCATATGGAGTTGATGATCTTGGCCTGTAAATTTCTTTTACATATTTCTCTCTGGTAATCTATATTAACAACTTTTTCCCAACTTAACAAGAAAACAATGAAAAAAATTGAGAAATGGAAAGAGTTTTCCCAATTCCAATAAAATTTCTCATTGCTTTGGATTTACCTTACCAACTACCGCCCAGATCAGCAATAACACAAGATTAGTTCCATTTTTTGTTTGGTATACTTAAAAATGAATTGTTTTATAGTCATATTAGTGAAATGAGTCGAAAAGAAGATTCCTCACTTCTTTCTCTCACTCAAAACCATAATGAGACTTTCATTCAATGTCATATTGATAATATTATATTGAACAATATACTTCTTTGTGGAATTTTTAAATAGTGAACAACTAGAGTTATTACTAATTATATCAAAAATTTTACATTAACAAAGATAAAGATGTAAATCTATTGGAAAAATAAAAAATACGCATGTCGTATGACTAGTTACTCTGGAACAATTAGGAGATTCTCTAACATACAGATTATGCATTCTATGGGGTGGTGGTAATGCGAATATGGTTAAATCAATACATTCTAACTCAAATAGAATCGATCATTCGGTTGATCCAGGTACATGGGATTCGCTGGATGACGATGATCTCTATAGATCCCAATTAATTTCATTCAAGAGGGCGAACCTTATAAAATAAGCAGATTATCCTACTCTCACAAGGAAATGAAGTCAGAATCCGAAAAGGAATAAGAAAAGAGAAGGGAGAATCGGATTAGGAATCCTTACAAAAAGAGAAGAGACTAAAGTTCAACTAGGATTTCTTATGCAAATAGGAGTCTGATTTCTGTATTACTATAAATATGAGGGCATAGTATGTGTAAAATCATCATCAAATCATCAACAAAAAACTAGTGATCTGAATCTTCAAGCTCTGACTTGTGGAGATCCAAGAAGAGTGTTTAAGTAATAAAAGTACCATCCTTTTGTGTCCGTGGACGTAGGTCGGATCCAAATCCACCGAACCACGTTAAATCTCCTTGTTGTTTGGTGTATTTGTCTGTTTTTCGCTAAATTTGCCTTTGGTCCCCCATAACCAAACAAATTCACTATTGAAGGAGGATTTTCTCGGGAGTGATATTCCAATATTGCCCTGAGACCAAAATCAGCCGTCAACAGTTGGCGCCGTCTGTGGGGAACTCAACAAAAAGCAACTCGCGTAGTAAGACAATGGCGGAAGACGGAAGCCACCAACCATCAGGGAGCTCGGCTGCAGATTGGATGGAGAAGATTGAGGAAAACCTTAGGAAAGAAAGGGAGGAAAGCCAAACTCTGCTAAAAACCATAGTAGACCGGTTGGAAAGGATAGAAGGAGCACACAATGGAAAATTCGAAGCCGGGACTAGCCGACGAAGGAACGACATAGCAGAAGGAAAAAGAATTGTCGATATAAGTGAGGACGACAGACCCCGGAGGAGGGATCCTTACAGGGTAAGATCTGTAGTGGTTCAGGGAGATTCCCAGACCGAGGACACATGGGAGGAGAGAGAGTGACAAATCGTCACCAGACCCTCCTATGATAGCCTTCGCAACACCCGGCGAAAGGAGAAAGAATATGACGAAGAAGTACGAGAAGATACCGGCCATGAGAAGCACCACCCCCGGGATAACAGAAAGAAAGGAGACCGCAAGAGGCGGAATGGAACCAAAGATAGCAGCATGAAATCTTGGCTGCGAGAGGAGCTGGTCAAATGGGGAGTATACCCCAATGCAAACAGGGGGGATGTCCAGGACGGCAAAGATGAGTCCCCCCTCACAGAAGAAATAAAATCAGAGAAATTCCCAAAAAGATTCAGCATGCCGACCATGACACCATACAAGGGCCATACCGATCCCAAAACCCACATTGAAGGTTTCGTCCTACTAATGGAGGTGCAAGGAGTAACAGGGGACGCCATCTACAAAGTATTCCCCTTAACTCTAGCCGGACCGGCCATCCTATGGTATAGAAGCCTGGCCCCAAGAAGCATCAGCAGCTTCACACAACTGAAAAAGTCATTCATACGGCACTTCAAGGGGGCTTGTGTCCCCAGAAAAATAATTGGAGAACTAAGGCTTATGAAGCAAGGAGACGATGAACCCCTGAAGATATTTATTGAAAGATACCATAATATGGTACTCGAAGTCGGAGGGTATGAATCCCCCGAGACCCTGGAAAGCTTGAAGGGAGCCTTGAAGGTCGGAAGGCTATGGACCCATCTAAGGATCCAAGACACCCCGGACTACGCCACCGTTCTGGAGGTGGCCCGAAAATTCGTTTTGTTGGAGAACGAAGAGAAAGTATCCCGAAAAGGGAACACTATCAGAGAAAGAACCGCAAGGGAGGGTGCCCCCCGCCGAACAGAAAGAGAATCCAGAAGACCACTCCCGAAACACAAAGAATTCAAGCCACTGCACCGGGACAATCAAGAGAGAAGGGCGCCGACCCAAGTAAACCATGTGGTCGGGGAAGATGCATACATTCCCCTAAAGAAACCACTAGGACAAATGGTCATGGAGATCCAGGGGAAAGGCCTCTTAGTGGAACCCGACCAAAGGAGATTCCCTCCGGACAAAAGAAACCAAAAGGCTTATTGTGTACACCACAACTCCAAAGGACATGCAACAAACGGATGTAAAGATCTGCGAGAGTAAATGGAAGATCTAGCACGAAACGGGTATCTCAACAAATACATTGACCACGAGGGTCATGACAGCCAGACAAAGAGCACGTGGTCGCCAAATCAATATCATCGCGCAGGAGAAGAACACTGGCCGAAAACTCTAACCGGTCAAGGAAAGATTACGGCAGAACCTGAGGACCAGATGTCTTAGAAACAGAGCAGGGCACAGGGCTACCGGGAGGCCGGTCGGTACCAATAATGTTCACCGATGAGGATACCCGAGGAGTAAGTTTCCCTCATGACGATGCATTAATAATCAAGGCAGTCATCAGCGGGTCGGAGGTAGACAGAATCCTAGTGGACCCCGGGAGCGCAGTTGACATAATTTCCAGAGAAGCACTGGATGACCTAGGGGTAGGATAGAATATGCAACCTGACCAACGATAGCACTCCCTTATACGGTTTCGGAGGATCAGCCGTCATCCCACTAGGAAGAATACAGTTGGCAATAACTGTCGGGACACATCCCCGGACCGGACGATCATGACAGACTTCACTGTGGTAGACTGCATGAGCAGTTACCAGGCCATCGTCGGGTGACCCTTCATGATGAAAACGAAAGTCGCGATGTCCTGCTACCACCTAAAACTGAAATTCCCCACTCGGGAAGGGATTGTAATTGTGTGCGGAAGCCAGAAAACAGCTCGCAGCTGCTTCGCAACTCTCTCACGAGAAAATCTTTTCATCACAGAAGACAACCGAAAACGACAAAGGAACCAGGGAAAAGAAGAAGAAGACAGAAGCCCAGACGTCTGGCCGAACAAGAATGCCCGACTCACTGCAGCTGAGGAAACCGAGGAGATAGACTTTAAGGGACAGGAATTCAAATACAGAGCCTCTCTCAAAATGACCCACAAAGAGTTGTAAGTAGGGCAGTATGTCCCCAAGTATCAATAAAAACTTTTTTTATTCGCTCTTCTAAAAAATAAAAGTTTGCAAAAGAACTCCGGGGACATACTCAATGCAACAATCCAAAACATAAAGAGAAATATGCCCTTAATGTTCCAAACAGCTCGGGGCTGGATCTTATTCTATCGAGGTCTTCTGGCTCGGGGTCGGGTACATCCCACCAAGTCAGCCCTTCGGACTGGGGACGTGACATTCCCCCAGGTCCAAGTGCCTCTCTCAGCTCGAGGTCGGGTACATCCCACTGAGTCAGCCCTTCGGACTGGGGACGTGACATTCCCCCAGGTCCAAGTGCCTTTCTCAGCTCGGGCCGGGTGCATCCCACCGAGTCAGCCCTTCGGACTGGGGACGTAACATTCCCCCAGGTCCAAGTGCCTTTTTCAGCTCGGGGTCGGGTACATCCCACCGAGTCAGCCCTTCGGACTGGGGACGTAGTAACATTCCCCCAGGTCCAAGTGCCTTCTTCAGCTCGGGGTCGGGTACATCCCACCGAGTCAGCCCTTCGGACTGGGGAAGTAACATTCCCCCAGGTCCAAGTGCCTTTCTCAGCTCGGGGTCGGGTACATCCCACCGAGTCAGCCCTTCGGACTGGGGACGTAACATTCCCCCAGGTCCAAGTGCCTTTTTCAGCTCGGGGTCGGGTTACGTCCCACCGAGTCATGATCATTAGTCTGGGGACGGGACATTCCCCCAGAACCATCTCTCTCAGCTCCGGGTCCTTAGGGACATACTCGACGCATAGGATCCGTGAGAAGCATAGCACGGGGATGGATGATACCCCCGTGGCGATTGCTTACTCCAGTGTTACCGAACATAAAGAGGAATATGCCCTTAATGTGTCGAACACTCTTTGATCCTCATTTACCCGATGTAATGGATCCGTGGGAAAGCATAGCACGGGGAGTGACGAGGCCCCCATGACGATTGCTAGCTCCAGTGATACCGGACCTAAGGAGGGATATGCCCTTAGCGTCCCGGACACTCTTTGATCCATTCATCACTCGGATCTGTGAGAGGCACAGCACGGGGATGCGTTGAGCCCCTGTAGCGTGTGCCTACTCCAGCGTGGTAAGGAGGAGCCCTCATGAAATACACAGGCTCCCCAGTGGACCGACGTGTAGAGGATGTGCCCTTACCAATCAAACGCTCTTCTGATCCGAATCCTGGTTCGCCGGGACACTGAACTGAAATATTCAGAATTATGTTTTGGAAGACCTCAGACGGGACGCTGTTTTGAGGCATCCATGTTGTTGTTTATGCTTACAAAAACATTTTCGGGATAGGTGCTAAGTCACCCCCACCTTTTAATTTTATTTAATCTTGTTTTCGTTTTTTACTGATCTGGCAGAGGGACGCCCATGCCAGATTCGGTAGGGCTTTTCAAAAGGTTGATTCAATTCCCTTCCGAATAAGACCCCAGTGGGTAGTCGGCTAGGGGCTGGATTTCGTTCCGTCGATACTACTTGGTTATTCAGCTCGGGGTCGGGTTATGTCCCACCGAGTCGGTTTCTTTGGACTGGGGTGGTAGCATTCCCCCAGAGCCAAGAATCTCACTCAGTTCGGGGTCGGGTTATGTCCCACCGAGTCGGTTTCCTTGGACTGGGGAGGTAGCATTCCCCCAGAGCCAAGTATCTCACTCAGCTCGGGGTCGGGTTATGTCCCACCGAGTCGGTTTCCTTGGACTTGGGAGGCCGGGGTAGGCATTCCCCCAGAGCCAAGAATCTCACTCAGCTCAGGGTCGGGTTATGTCCCACCGAGTCGGTTTCCTTGGACTGGGGAGGTAGCATTCCCCCAGAACCAAGTATCTCACTCAGCTCGGGGTCGGGTTATGTCCCACCGAGTCGGTCTCCTTGGACTGGGGAGATAGCATTCCTCCAGAGTCAAGTGTCTCACTCAGCTCGGGGTCGGGTTATGTCCCACCGAGTCGGTTTCTTCGGACTGGGGAGGTAACATTCCCCCAGGCCCGTCCATTTCTCAGCTCGGGGTCGGGTTACGTCCCACCGGGTCAAACTCTTTCGATTTGGGGAGGAAACATTCCCCCAGAATCAAAGTCCGTTACTCAGCTCGGGGTCAGGTTATACCCCTCTGGTTCATGATGACCCCTGAAGGGTCTCGAAATTGTTCGGACAACAAAAAAAAAAAAGGAGAAAAGAAAAGACCGAAAGACACATAAAATACATATATGTGTATGTCAAAATACAACTTGAAGTTTTATTACAAAAGGTAAAGTGTACACAGGGCCCCGGTCGGGTTACCCTTTCTCATTCAGCCCGCACAGGGGCAGGAATTTCTTCCTCAGCTCGCTCAGACAACGGAAGGATTGGCTCGATCTCGGGAGGAGGAACAGCTGCTTCATCCTCAGCTGCACGGGAGACCTCTACTTCAGGGACGGGATGAGGGATCTCAAGGCAGTCCTCGCCGGAGGCTGGAATATCAGATCGTCCTTCTTGGGAAGCTCCGGAAGCCGGGACGACAGAAATCGGGTCGGGATTCATAACCTCCTCTGTAGGGGGAGGGAGCCATTTCTGGAACTCCTCCTCGAAGATATCCCCCTTGCAATAGCTAATAGCCGCATGAATAGGATCCATATTCAAACCTGGCAGCACCATCGGTATCAGCTCTGCACAGTCACCAACTCCCTCTAGGCGGATAGCCTCCCTCTCGGCCTCAAGGTCGGCCTCTCTTTCCTCAAGCTCGGCTTCTTTCCTCTCAAAGTCATCCCGGGCCCGCGCCATTTATTCTTCATTGGACTTCAATTTTGTTTCAACACTGGCCACCTTGGCCTTCAAAACGCCAATTTCAGATTGGGCGGTCTTCAAATCCTCCCGAGCATTGTCAGCAAGCTTTCGCTCCAGCGCAGCAGCAGCCTTAAGAGCCTTATTAACTTTGAAGTTCTCAATGGCCGTCAACTCAAGGTTCTGAATCACCCCCTCCCGATCAGCCAATTTAGCCTCCACTTCCGAAAGGCGATTCTGAAGTCTCTGGGCCTGACCACCCTCGGACAACAGGCTCAAAAGAAGGTCCTTGTTCTTCGCCATGAGGTAAGTAGCCTGCACAAAAACAAAGAAAGTCAAGATACGAGATGAAGAAGACCGGGAACCAAAAATCAAGAAAAGAAAAAGAGAATAGAACTACCTTTGCCATCTGAGAGCTCATCTCGTGACCACAGCCTCGGGCGAGATATCCTCATATCTCGAGACCTCCTCAGGGGGAATCACCTCGGCCAATTCATTGAAGGCCGGCACTAAATGGGAAGTGGCCTCCCGGATGCTTTCTCCCAGGTCATCCACCCCGAGGATTACAGAACCCTTTCGCTTTTTTGAGGAGCCCACGGATGATTTTTTACCCCGGCGAGCGTCTTTCTTCTTGCCCTAAAGTTGATTTGATAGGCATTTAAACGGATGTGACTGATTGCGTGTCTCGAGACGAAACGCTTAAAAAGAGGCAACAAAGCATTCTCGACCCAAGACCGACCTCCAACAGAGCAAGTCAGAAACACCTTCTTTATATAGTTCCCGGCACCAACTTGCACGCTTGTTGGAACCGAGAACTAGGGGACAGATGTTGATGGTGTTTTCAGGCACTATAACATTTAAGACAGCATGACGAGGACAGAAGGGTAATTCCCTGACTGGTTGAGATCATCAAAGCTGACCCGACCACAACATGTGAAGACCGACCACTTTGGTTCGGATGACCGAGCACTTTAAGGTCGGCATAAACACTCTCGGCATAAAAGACTGTCATGACCGACCTCATGAAGACCGACCAGACGACGAGACGTATTCAAGATGACGACACCCTATTCTTGCGGATAAGATAAGCAGATTATCCTACTCTCACAAGGAAATGAAGTCAGAATCCGAAAAGGAATAAGAAAAGAGAAGGGAGAATCGGATTAGGAATCCTTACAAAAAGAGAAGAGACTAAAGTTCAACTAGGATTTCTTATGCAAATAGGAGTCTGATTTCTGTATTACTATAAATAGGAGGGCATATTATGTGTAAAATCATCATCAAATCATCAACAAAAACTAGTGATCTGAATCTTCAAGCTCCGACTTGTGGAGATCCAAGAAGAGTGTTTAAGTAATAAAAGTACCATCTTTTTGTGTCCGTGGACGTAGGTCGGATCCAAATCCACCGAACCACGTTAAATCTCCTTGTTGTTTGGTGTATTTGTCTGTTTTTCGCTAAATTTGCCTTTGGTCCCCCATAACCAAACAAATTCACTATTGAAGGAGGATTTTCTCGGGAGTGATATTCCAATATTGCCCTGAGACCAAAATCAGCCGTCAACAATTTCACTATTCTTGCAGCATACTTGCATGTTAAGTTAAATGAGTTATAATTAAACTTCGATCCATTAACTTATGTACTACAGAATAATATTTTAGGTTATGTGAGTGGTTTCCGATCTCTTTAATGAATCTCTCTAGAGTTAGGGTACTTCAGATGGTAATTAGTCTGATGTCCCGAAATGAGTTTTCTTCGAAGCTGAGGTATTAGAGGATTATAAGGTCAGGAGGTGCTTAAAGAGCTCTCTCCGAGATTGAGGTATTTCGAAGACTCATAAGGTACAAAGGTGAGTGATTTTTGTTAGCTAATGTCTGTGCGACACGTGTTTTAGCGTTATTGAACCTTTTACTGTAAGTACAGTTCCATTAAGAAAACTTCATGTGGAAGACTATACTTTAATGGTGTATATAGAATATATTACTTTATTCTAAAACACGTGAGGTATCATTAGTCATTATTAGGGTAAGAAACATTCACACACCACAAAACCTCTACAACGCCACCTTAGTTTTGTGGTGGTTGTCCAGTCACATAAACATATGTGTATATATCTACATAATTTATATGTGTCTCTAACATTTTCATTAAAGTAGTAACTTCATTTAGGGACTTAATATATATTTAATATTTAGAATAAAAATTCATTAATATAATGATAATTAATTTATTATTAATAATCATAATAGAATAATAATATATTATTATGTGATAGAACGTAGGTAAATGGAAATCAATTGTGTCCAATATGATTTGAATTTATGATTTAGAAGACCTAAATCATATCCATTAGATACATTTTTTTCTAGACATTGGACATAAAATAGTAAATAAATAAATAAATAAATAAATAAAAAGGTATTTAAAGTATTAAAAAGTAAAGAAAAAGGTATTCTAAAAAGTCTTATAAGGGTTCTTTCCTTATGTCGGTTACGTATTAGTGGGTTGGTTTACATACAGCCACCTTTATAAGTTCATAGTATATCCATGGATTGAACAATTCTTATTTGGAAGGCTAGCAGAGGTAAGGGTGGCAAAACGAATTAACAAATCGAATTTGTATCGAATCTTAAACGAATCGAATTAAAATGTGATGGATTCATATTCGATTCATTTATTATAAGAATCGAATACAAAATTCGTTTAGTCATGATATTATTCAATAACATAATTTACCATAATTTATTTACATTAATTTTTCATAAATATATATATATAAAATATGTAATTAATATATTTACTAAAAATACCTCACAAAATATCGACAATATTATTTTTCTATGGTAATTAGCCATAATTTCTCGAATCTTAATTGAAAAATAACAATAACTAGTAAAGGAAAATAATAAAATGAATCTTAAACGAATCAATGAGCTTAAATTCGTATTAGATTCGTTTAATAAACGAATCGAATCGAATTGACCCATTTATTAAATGAATCCATTTTTTCAAACCCGTATTCGTTTTAAAGCAAATCGAATCGAACAATTTCTAACCCAAATTGCCACCTTTAATCAGAGGTCGTAGATGAAATTTAATTAGCCCCATGATTGGTAGCTTTTTTAGAAGGGAAAGAATTTGAAAAATCTCAAAATTTCCTGATTTTGAAGGAAATATCCCATAAGATGGGTTCCCATCCCAATTTTTTTTTTTTTTGCTAGGACTATAACGTAAAAAAATGACTTATCATATTAAATATTTGACGATACATTTTATATTTTGTTAAAAAAAAATCTATCATTATTTACCAACCACAAATTGTCTAATCAAATCTAATTTTCTCTCGATATGTTCCTCAATAAAGTAACAGATCAATTCTTGAACTGTCGATTGTTGGACAATTATGACCCATAGCTTCACTATTTATACAGATCACGGTGTTGTTGTACAAATTAACTATGTGACAAATGAGATTACACTCTTATCATTTGTGATTAGATCACCTAGATATATAAATGATAGGAGGTCCCTGTGATTTATTCCTGAATTGAGAATGATATGAGACAGTATTAATCCACGAAGGATAAATCATTAAACATCTATAGTCAGAGCATTATCGAGATTGGACATCGATGAATGCGTAAAAGACTAGTATTACACTTGTGCGCGTTGTGAGGGCACAACAACATAGTTCTCATATATTTGGGTATAGGATACTCATGCAAGTGTAATAGGGGGTTGTGTTTCACTGATGGTACGGGAAACAGCTTCGCTCTGGATAGACCCCCTCGGAATTCCATTGGTAGTATGACTATGTGTCTATGGAAATCTGAAATCAGGGTAGGTGTATTTGGTATTAACCTGAGACTTGCACCGCTAATACTTGCGACAATCAATATACTTTGGTTGCGGTCGTCCAGGGCTTTAACAGGTTCTGTGTACGCCAATGCTGGGTATATTGAGAATCGTAGTGTTGGGTGTGATGTCAAGACGGAAGTGTCACTCCAGTCATATGGAGTTGATGATCGCGTAGGGATACAGAACTGGTTCTCTAAAAAGGTTGCAACCGTCGGGATAATATGACTTGGTCATGATTATCCGATATTAAAGAGACTAGTTGCTCGTTATCCGATATATGCTTCGTACGGGGCAAACACTGTACCAGCCCCAGGCTTTGCATGTGATCATCTGATACTGGACAGAAATACACAATACCACGTATACTACGCCTGATATAGATCCTTATTCCTGTAAGGATATTTCCGGAGAATTGGGTAGGCATGGCGCTTTGCTAGAAGCCAACCTTGTCTTGAAAATCGGTAAAACGTAGTACTTGGTACTTACGTGTTCGGATAGTCCGACGACCGAATTTACTGCCAACATATCCGGGGATCTCATGGGTCGCTTCCCAAAGATTCACCGATGACGTATGACTAGCACTTTTATTAATCTGGGATTAATTAGATGAGAGAGAAAAATTAATCTGGGATTAATTGCGGAGATATTTTATCTGGGATAAAATATCAATTAAAGAGAGATAACGATTAATTTGGAATTAATCGATTAATTAATATATTTGATATATTAAACGAAATTGGATTTCGACGTGGAATTAAAATTAGATTTTAATTCGGGCGAAGGAATTAATTTAGAATTAATTCGTTAGCGACGTGAATAGTAATTATGCTTGGCATGATTATTTAATTAAATTAGATTTAATTACGACGCAACGGAAAATTCGTTAATTTGGAATTAGCGAACCCGAGCCCGGGATTATTTACGAGCGCATTCGCATTTCGAATGTGAGTGCGGCACGCAAATCAAATCAAGCGTCAAATCGATAGTCGCATCTAGCGTCACATCATTCATCAATCAAGTGATGGATGTCTTTCACTTTGAGTGATTGACGCCAGTCACTATTCATTGATTGATGGAAGTTGATGTGAGTTTATGTGTGTGGTTGGCATTTATGGCTTTGGTTTTTGGAGGCAAAATTTGGTATTTGTTTTTGGAAAATATATTACCATTTTTTTAGTAACAAAATATTACACATTTTTTTATCTCCCTCTCTCCTCCATTCTCCTCTCTTATTCACGCCCATGGAGGGCTGAAAATTGTTCTGGTTTGCTAGGCAGAAACCGTGAGCAAGGGAAGCAAGTGTGATGGTTTTGCGGCAAAATCATCAAAAGCTAGCACTCCGAGAGACATACGAAGGTGATAGGGAAGTCCACTCATGAGCCGGGAATCGTTCGACGAAGCTTGGAGCTTCACGAAGACCTCCAATGGCCAAAACAGTGAGCTGTGACAGTGCTCACTGCCGTGAGCAGTCCAAGGGCAGAAAGTGAAGTTTTGTTGCCCACCGCGTCGCTCAACCGATTGATGTGAGTATTCTGTGACTCCCTCGTGTATTCGCATGTTTATTTCATGTTTGTTATTCGATCCTATGGACCGTAGAACTCCAACATCGATATAATTTCAGAAATAGGTCGATTTTACATCACCCTTCAATTTGAATTAGCAAAAGCAATGTATCATTGCATAATATGTATTAGGGGTGGAAATTTGGGTTAGAATTTGTTAATTCATTCAATTTGATTCGCTTTAAAGCGAATATGGATTTGAAAAAATAGATTTGTTTAATAAATTGGTCAATTTTATTCGATTTATTTATTAAACGAATCGAATATAAATTTAAGCTCACCGATTCATTTAGGATTCTTTTTATTATTCTTCTTTACTAGTTGTTGTTAATTTTCAACTAAGATTCAAGAAGTTATTTCCAAATACCACATAAGAAATAATATTATTTATATTTAGTGAGTCATTTTTAGTAAATATATTAATTGTGCAATTCATATGTATACATTTATAAAGAATTAATGTAAATAAATTATGATAATTTATGTCATTAAATAATATCATGACTAAATGAATATTCATATTTGATTCGTTTAATAAACAAATCTTGATATTATAGTTTATTTAGTAAACGAATTGAATACGAATCCATCACAGTTTGATTCGACTTGTTTGGAATTCGATACAAATTCGATTCCTCAATTCGTTTTGCCACTCTTAATATGTATTCCAAACATTCATGATCTTGGCTGTAAATTTCTTTTACATATTTCTCTCGGTAATATATTATTAACAACTTTTTCCCAACTTAACAAGAAAATAATGAAAAAAATTGAGAAATGGAAAGAGTTTTTCCAATTCCAATAAAATTTCTCATTGCTTTTGGATTTACCTTACCAACTACCGCCCAGATCAGCAATAACACAAGATTAGTTCCATTTTTTGTTTGGTATACTTAAAAATGAATTGTTTTATAGTCATATTAGTGAAATGAGTCGAAAAGAAGATTCCTCACTTCTTTCTCTCACTCAAAACCATACATGAGACTTTCATTCAATGTCATATTGATAATATTATATTGAACAAATATAATTCTATTGTGGAATTTTTAAATAGTGAACAACTAGAGTTATTACTAATTATATCAAAAATTTTACATTAACAAAAGATAAAGATGTAAATCTATTGAAAAATAAAAAATACGCATGTCGTATGACTAGTTACTCTGGAACAATTAGGAGATTCTCTAACATACAGATTATGCATTCTATGGGGTGGTGGTAATGCGAATATGGTTAAATCAATACATTCTAACTCAGATAGAATCGATCATTCGGTTGATCCAGGTACATGGGATTCGATGGATGACGATGATCTCTATAGATCCCAATTAATTTCATTTAAGAGGGGAACCTTATAAAATTCGTGTTGATTCTTATCAAGTTATAGACGCTGGTTTTCGGCCGAGGTCTATAATTGAGATTTCGTGAGGGGGCACTGGCGATCATGCAAAACAAAGAGGTAGGGTGAGCGTGGAGGGTCTACCCACCGGTGTGGTGGAAGCCGGGGGCACTCCGACGCCCAAGTCAGTAGAGGAGATGAGCTATAAACACCGTAGGATGGAGATCAAAGACAGATATTACCTTGATTCCCCTATGATGTCGTGAGGGCGGCAGGTTGGAGGAGTGGTGAGCTTGAGGATGTCCCAAAGCTGTGAGTAAGAGAGCTAGAAGTTGAATCCCATCATTCCTCTTGGAGTCTCGTTCCTTATATATACATGCTATAGTAACGTGTGCCTTTATTGTCTTTTGATTAATCGTCTGTTGGATTATGGTAACAGTCAATTTTAAGAGGAGTTATTACTGTGTTGTAGGCTGGAACGGATGGGTTGTGAATGGCATTTATGAGCCTGGGCGTTATGTTTGACCGGAGTAAGGTAAGCCCTGATTACGCTTTGAGCACGTGGTATCTTATTGGGTCTGGGGGGATTCCCCTACTCTCTAAGTCAAGAGTCCTTGGCTTGGAGAGTACTTGACGCATGTGTCGCTTGGGACGATGCCCTGTTGTGTAGGTGTATTCGAGCGTTGATGCTACCTACTGATTGGACCAAACGAATGTGTAGTTATAAATTTGACTCTACAAGATCCATTGGGGAAGTACCCAGTCGGCTGAACTAGATAATGGTCGGGATAATGAACTTGACTCTACCAGAGCCATTGGGGAAGTACCCAGTCAATTGAACCAGATGTAGATTTTAGGATATAAGTCATACGACATGTGTTAATCCATGTCTACAACTTGACTCAATATGAGTCCATGGGGGATGTCCCCGGTCAATTGGACCAGATGAAGTTTTAGGATATAAGTTATACGACAGGTGTTAATCGATGAAGGTTCAGGATATAAATCATACGACATGTGTTAATCCATGTCTACAAATTGACTCGACATGAGTCCATGGGGGATGTCCCTGGTCGACTGAACCAGATGAAGGTTCAGGATATAAGTCATACGACATGTGTTAATCCATGTCTACAATTGACTCGACATGAGTCCATGGGGGATATCATTGGTCGACTGAACCAGATGAAGGTTCATGATATAAGTCATACGACATGTGTTAATCCATGTCTACAACTTGACTCGACATGAGTCCATGGGGGATGTCCCCGGTCGACTGAATCAGATGAAGGTTCAGGATATAAGTCATACGACATGTGTTAATCCATGTCTACAAATTGACTCGACATGAGTCCATGGGGGATGTCCCTGGTCGACTGAACCAGATGAAGGTTCAGGATATAAGTCATACGACATATGTTAATCCATGTCTATAAATTGACTCGACATGAGTCCATGGGGGATGTCCCTGGTCGACTGAACCAGATGAAGGTTCAGAATATAAGTCATACGACATGTGTTAATCCATGTCTTCAAATTGACTCGACATGAGTCCATGGGGGATGTCCCTGGTCGACTGAACTAGATGAAGGTTCAGGATATAAGTCATACGACCTGTGTTAATCCATGTCTATAAATTGACTCGACATGAGTCCATGGGGGATGTCCCTGGTCGACTGAACCAGATGAAGGTTCGGGATATAAGTTATACGACATGTGTTAATCCATGTCTACAACTTGACTCGACATGAGTCTATGGGGGATGTCCCCGGTCGTCTGGACTTGATGAGGCCAGGATAATCTCCAGCCTACAGGTCGTGAATAGGAACCAGGGGAGTATTCATATAATCTGTCATCTGGAGAGCATGTCGGCTGGAATAAACGGCCCATTAGCACCACCAAAGCAGACCGCTCCTCCAAAGGATTTTAAGCAAACACATAATACCGTTCCAAGGAAAACAGACCACACAAGCCGGGAAAACGTCCAAACATTGATAAAAGCCCACCAGCTATCTCATGCCAGTCCATTATACCGGCCCAAAACAACACAAAGCTAAAACCAAAAAGAGAGCCCAGACCGAATCAGACGACTTGAAGAGAGGCCTTGATGTTTTACTGTCATCGTCATTATCGTAGACTGTCGGCGTGGAGACTAAAGAATAAGGCTATTCAAACATGTACTTGGTAACTAAACGAGATTCTTATCGCAATTGAGGTTATGGATTTTCAGTTCATGGGGTAGTATGGATACATAGTAGGCGAGAATATCACATGTTTGATCGAGTATGCTGTCAATAAATTTTTACCTCTTCTTCTAATGTGTGCTTCCGGGGAATACGAATGCAAGATGAAGTTTGAACTTGATACAAATGGATGTAAATTCCATCGATAATTCATTGGTAATCTGTCATTTTTTTCGTGTTGTAACACCCCATCAGAAGTATGATGCTACCGACAGAAGATAGGAATAACTCATCACCCTCAGCCTCAGAAAACATACACATACATAGCACATTCATCCTTTCAGATCATACATATGTATTATCCAAATCACCCTTTCATATCAACATTCTGAATCATATCAAATACTTAATGCATATCATACATACCTAACACACACTCGGACCGGGGTGTTAATGATTATTGTGTGATTCCCGTCTCCTCCAAAACTCATCCTCGAAAGCATGAACCTGAACCTGCACATATATAAATATTATATTTATTAAAAAGTTAAGTTGAACATTATATTTACAAAAGAAGAATAACATATAAAATAAAAATGCATATTAAACGAAATTTAGTTATCTGAATTAGAATATTCATCCCACAAATGTTCAATCAAAGCATTTCAAAGTGCAATATGAGCATCTTTATCATTGATTTGATTATCTTGGGACAATGAACTATTGAAATCAGATATTTTCATTTATTACCCTCTCAATTTCTGGAATTAACGCTTCCATATGATTTACAATTGGTGAATCAACATCACACCCATCTTCGATTATTATGTTGTGCATAATAATGCAAGCAGCCATTATATCATGTAATACTTATTTATTCCAAAAATGTATTGGTCATGTCACAATTATAAACCGTGACGGGAGAACTCCAAATACACGTTCTACGTCTTTTCTACATGCTTATTGTTTCATTGTAAATAATTTTTCCAGGATTTGCGGTAAATTTACCGCAACTCTTGCACTAGCGCCATTTTAGTGCTCTCATTTCTGCTCCAATCTCGCACCAAAATGATATTGGGTTGGAGATGTTGGACAATTATGACCCATAGCATCACTATTTGTACATATCATGGTGTTGTTGTACAAATTAACTATGTGACAAAGGAAATTGCTCTTTTATCATTTGTAATTAGATTACCAAGATATATAAATGATAAAAGGTCCTTATGATTAGTTCTGGATTGAGATGATATGAGACAGTATCAATCCACGAAGGTTTAATCATTAAATATCTCTAGTCGTAGTATTATCGAGATTAGACATCGATAATGCGGAATAGACTAGTATTACACTTGTGCGCGTTGTGGGAGCATAACAACATATTTCTCAATATTTGCGTATTGGATACTCATGCAAATGTAATAGGAGGTTGTGTTTACCGATGGTACGGAAACAGCTTCGCTCTGGATAGACCCATCGGAATTCCATTGGTAGTATGACTATGTGTCTATGGAAGTCTGAATCAGGATATGTGTATTTGGTATTAAACTGAGACTTGCACCGCTAATACTTGCGAAAATCAATATACTTTGGTTTTGGTCGTCCAGGGCTTTAACAGGTTCTGTGTACGCCTCTTCTGGGTATATTGAGAATCGTAGTGTATTGGGTGTGATGTCAAGACGGAAGTATCACTCCAGTCATAGTGGAGATGATGATCACATAGGATACAGAACTGGTGCTCTTATGTACTGCAGTAATCGGGATAATATGACTAGGTCATGATTATCCGATTAAAGAGACTAGTTACCAGAGATCCGATATGTGCTTCGTACGGGGCATACACAATTCCAGCCCCAGGCCTAGCACGTGACATTCGATGCTGGATCGCAATACGCAATACTACGTATACTACGCCTGATAAAGATTACATATTCCTTTAAGAATATATCTGGAGAATTGGGTAGGCACGGTGCTTTGCTAGAAGCCAACCATGTCTTGTAAATCGGTAAAAACGTAGTACTAGGTACATACGTGTTCGGATAGTCCGACGACCGGATTTACTGCCAACATATCCGGGGATCTCATGGGTCACTTCCCGAATATTCACCGATGACGTATGACTCACACATAATTAATCTGGGATTAATTAGATTAGAGAGAAAATTAATTTAGGATTAATTACAGAGATATTTTATCTTGGATAAAATATTATTTAAAGAGAGAGAACGATTAATTTGGAATTAATCGATAAAATAATATATTCGATATATTATACGAAATTAGATTTCGACGCGGAATTAAAATTAGATTTTAATTCGAGCGAACGAGTTAATTTAGAATTAATTCGCTAGCGACGTGAATAGTAATTTTGCTAGGCACAATTATTTAATTAAATTTGATTTAATTACGTCGCAACGAAAATTCGTTAATTCGAATTAGCGAACCCGAGCCCGGGAGTGTTTGCGGGCCCACTCGCATTTCGAATTCAAGTTCGGCCCACAAGTCACATCAAGTGTCACATCATTAGTCATTCAAGTGATGAATGTCTTGTCACTTTGAGTTAGTCACTTGTGATTGATGGGGGTGGTAGAAGGCTTAAATGTCATGTACCTTTTTGGATTTGGAAATTCAAATTTTGGTATATCATTTAATTGATTTTAGAAATCAAAACAAACCAACACAACTTCTCTTTCTCTCTCTCCCTCTCACGGCCAAGGGCCAAATTTCTCTCATTTTCTTCCAAAAGCCGAGAACAAGAAGAAGAACAATAAGGAAGATTTGTGGCAAATCTGCCTAATGCTAGCACATAAAGAGTCATCCAAAGGTGATAGGGAAACAAACCCTTGAGCATGGAATCCATTCCCAAACTTGGAGCTTGTCCGAAAATCTTGGAGCACAAAGAGGAGCCATGGCCGAAAGTCACAAGGATGGAGCAAGGAAAATTTTTTGTTATTCCTCGCATCGCAAAAGCCGATCAAAGTGAGTATTCTGCAACTTAACTTTGTTGTATTCACACATGTTTTACGCTTAAATCGATCTTGGTTTGACCTTAGAAACCCAACAATGGTATCAAGAGCCTTGTTTAAGCGTGAAATTGATTTAGGGTTAAAATTGGGTAAAATTGATTTGAGCATGTTTGGATGAAATTGATTGTTTGAATATGCTTGAATGATGATAACATAGTGTTATGCATGGTCAATTTGATGAAAATTGAATTGGATGAATTTTCCCCAAATCATTGGCTTGGGCGAATGGTGTGTGTGCCCTAAATGTCATCGTGATTTTATTTTTTGAATCATTGGATGAGTTTGAAAGACTTGAGAATTGTTGATTTAGGATTTAATTGGATTAAAATCGAAATTGGACAATAAACCCTAATTGCCATGACTTTGAAGCATGGAAAATAATATGATTTTTTGATTCAATTGTGTTGGACATGTGTTGATGATAATTAGCATGATTAATTAAGTAAATTGGTATTTTGGAAATGTTAATTTGGTTAATTAATTATGGCTATACACTTTAGATTAATTTAATTATGAAGTTTGGAATTTTGGAATTTAATTAATTGGGCCAAATTTGGAATTGGGCTTATAAAGTTGTATTTGGGCTTAATGGGCTTGGTTGGGCCAAGTTTGGTTTAGGCTAATTGGTTGGATCCAATTGGGCCCAAAACCATATCCATAAAGTCCAAATATAACTAAATGGACCTTTAATTTTAATTGGGTCTAATGGGCCTAAATTGGTTTCTTGGCTAATAAGGGTGATTCCTTAAATAGGCTTTGAGATTTGGGTTTGACCCATGTTGACCAAAGTCCATGCCTTATGAAATTAATTGAAAGCCCATTGGACTTTAATTAAATTGACATTGGATGTTAATTGGGCTTTGAGACCCGTAACGATTAGATTTGGAATCTAGGTCGTAAAGGTACATTAAAAAGTGTAATTATTTAATTTAGAATTAAATATAGAATTAGTATTAAATACAAATTAAATTGGATTTAATATTGTAGCTTAATATAATTCAAGAATTCGTACTTTGAGTACTTATTCGTAAAACGAGTTGGACTCGCGCAAAATCAAATCGTTGTTTGAACATTGGATGGTCAGTAATTTCAGATTAATTAATTGGATTAGATTGGTTGATAACATGCTTTGTGTGAATGCATGGATGCGATGTATGAATAATGCATATCGGATGGATATTAGATGGGTGAGGGCAATTTTGGAAATTATTGTAATAAATTTAGAATTTATTAAATTAGACCTGCGTGTCCAGCCTATTACCTCTTGACTCTTTGTATTTCTATTCCCACCTATTCCCCTCAATGTAAATGAGGTTTCTTTAGAAGTGTTATGTAATCGGGTAGAAATAATATTTGTGCTAGCGGGAGAGAGGAAATGGAGAGATTTGTTATAAGAACAAAATGTGTGGAGTATCCATCCGCATATCATTATTATTTTATTTATACGCGCATTATTATGTTTTTAGAATGCATGTTTAAGGGTGTATGATGATGAGACCTTAACAAAGATAATTAATTGGTTGCCAATTACGCGAAAAACCCTCAAAATATATTAAGCGTTTTTCCTTCCATTGAGTGATTCTTACTCAAGATCCAAGATTGGCACTGGTTTGTTGGCCAAAGTCAAGACCTTTGTCAATCGCGGATGTGTTTGAATCATGATGGCTTTGTTCCATATCGTGTGTCTTGTCCAAGTTGTGATTTGTTGGCCAAAGTCAAGATCACTTCTTGTCCATCGACATCGATTACGAAGCTTTCCAAAGTTAATGGGTCCCGCTTAACTGGAATCATTAAGTTTGTTGTGCCAAAGCCAAGACTTAATTGATTCAGAGGAAAAATGTTAGGGAATATATTGGATATATTGGCATACATAAGATATATGTTTCGGACTTGGATGTCCACCTACTGGATCTAGGAATTGGTTGAGATCCAATTGATCTTAGAGATCTACCTAGTTAATTATCATACAATTTGTTGGCCAAAGTCAAGATTGTGTGTTATTTAACGGGATCCTAGCCCACTAGGAAACAAGGTTTCCCGAGTACTCAACGGAGGGTTAGAGGCTCACCGAAAAATAGTGGGAGGCAATTATTAAATTTGCAAATTCGTTTAGATACTTGCCAATACGCGCTCATTTCAAATTTTTCGTCATCAAATTAATATATTAGTTGGACTAATATTTAATCGTTATTTTAATTAAACAATTGGACTGTATTCAAACTACTTCAATTATAGTTGATTATATAATTGGATTATAGTAATCAATATATTTGAATTTAAACCAATTAAATTATAGTTGATTATATAGTTAGACTATAGTAATAATTATAATAAATAGTACCTAAAATTGTTGATTTGATAGTTAGACTATTGGAATCAAGATAAATGAAAGATTATCGTTTAGAACATAATCCTGGGAGAAAATGTTTTTTAAACGACTTTAATTTTCAGATTGGGAATAAAATCTCAGGATAGTCATGGGGACCGAGAAGTTACTTTATTTGATAAAGTGACGTCTCGAACCTAAGCCCAGAGTTGAGCAAATAGTAGAACATGATATTTGGAATATTCATGTGATGATAACTTTAGTGCTTAATCCGTTATGCTTGCCGCAAAGACTCCTTAATTTCTTAGTCAGAACTAAGGATTAGATCCTTATAGTATGATATTGAAATTGAAGGATCTTCATAGATCTATCCTTAGATTTTAGAAGTACAAATTGCAATAGAAAACTCTTGGAGAGTTAATGGCTATACTCAAGGAGACAAAGCCAGAGTTTACAATAGGGCAAGAAGCGCAAGGCGCATCTTACTTCGACATCCCAGAAGGCCAAGGCTTGGCCAAAGGCTTCTGGGGTGTGGAAAATGGGCAAAGGAAAAATCATTATAATCTTCAGGGAAGACATATGATATATCCCAAAATGTCTGCCTAAACTGTGGCAAACGGGGTCACTGGAAGTGTGACTGCCGTATGGACAAGGCAGACATGAAGGAATTGAAGACGGGCAAGGCTCCGACTTCAAATATGTTTGTCATCAACATGTTCACTACTAGTATTAAAATTGGATTTTAAATACTGGATGTGGTACATAAATATACGTACTGGTGTGCAGAATTTGCTGATAAGCAGGATACTGACTTCAGTTGAGATTTATCTGCGAGTCGGAAACGGGACGACAGTCGCTGTTTTAACCGTAGAAACCTAAGTTTAGGAACTACCCTTTGGGTATGTACTTAAATTAGGAAACTGTTAGAATGTAACTAGTTTGACTAGAAATATTATCTCTATATCAGGGTTTAACCCGTTGCGGGTATACCTTTATATTCTAGAACACTAAAGTGTTTTATTTTATAAAGATGATATTGAGATAAACACATTAGATGTAAATAACCGTATTTATATTTTGAATATAAATAAATCTCAAACATATAACATGACAAACAAATAGCTCAAACTGATTTAATCAGATGAGACTTATTTGTGGCATTGTTGTCTGGGACACAATTAACAAGACTCGTATATCCACACTTTTGAAGAGTGGATACTAGGACGGATTTGATTCTATTCAAATAATGTCTACGAATCTAGTTTATTAGGCAAAGTGCCTGAAATACTTTTTACTTGGTAAAAGTGCAAATGCCACTGATCTGTTAGCCCTCGTTCATAGTGACGTAAGTGGGCCCATGTCTAGCTAGGCTAGAGGTGGATATGAATACTTCGAAACCTTTACGGATGTGGCATCGCGTTATGGTTATGTGTTTCTTGTGAAACACGGATCGGAAACTTTTGATGAATTCAAAGAGTTTCGACACGAAGTAGACACGAAGTATTAAAACCGTCACGGTTAGACCATGATAGAAAATACTTAAGCAATAAGTTTCTCAACTACTTGAAAGAGTATAGTATTCTTTCAATGAGGACTCCTCCGGAACACGTCAATTTGACGGTGTGTCCGAACAGAGAAACCAAATTTTGTTGGACATGATAAGGTTAATCATGAGTCGCTCTGAGCTACCATTTCCTTCAAAGGATACGCATTAATCAATGCAAAACTCATTTTGAATAAGGTTCCATAAAAATCTGTTAGACAGACTTCATATTAGATATGAACAGGAAAGAAACAGAGTTTTCTCATTCCTGAAGATTTGGGAATGCTAGGCATATGTTTGGATGATACCAAACTAGAACCCAAATCGGATAAGTGCCTAATTTGTGGGTTATCCTAGGGTAACCAAAGTATAGTACTTATACAACTCACATGAGAACAATTTAATTGTTGCTCACCATGCGGTTTTCCTAAGAGGAATACCGATATGCAGTGGTAAGTGAGAGGAAAGTAAAACTCGATGAAAATCAGAGTAATACTATTCTAGGCACCGAATCTTAATGGAACATAAATAGTTCATCAAGGATGAAACTATACCAGTAATCTTCGAATACACAAGAACCGCATATGTCGGGGAGAGTCAGAAAACAACATGGGGTATGGGTTTCTGATCTCACCTCATAAAGATGTCAATCTTTTTGAGGTATACCAACTGACTACGTATGAGGAAGTGATACAAGGTATCAACTCCCTATTATGGCAAAGTGCCATGATATCCGAAATGGATTCCATGTATACCAACTATGTTTGGACACTAGTTGATGTACCGCAAGGCATTGTGCCTATTGGTACTATTAAGTCTTCAAGGAAGACATACATGGAAGGCAACATACCAACGTACTAAGCTAGGCTTGTAGCTGAAAGGTATCGTTATCAACAATGTGTAGATTACGATTCAACCTTTTACCTGTTGCCACGGTAAATCCATTTGGATAATGCTTGCTAACGCTGCATGTTTCATTTATGAAATATGTCAGCTGAACGGGAAAATCGATTTCCTGAAAAGGAAACCTTTTGGAGGATGTTTACAACATCCTGTCGGTTTTGTCGTACCAAAACTAGCAAACAAGGTTTGCAAGTTATTCGATCCATGTTTGGATTGAAGCAAGCATTAAGTTCTTGGAATTGTCGTTTTGATGTAATCATAATGGTATATGATTTAATTCAAAACGAAAATGATTTTTGTATATATAAGGAGGTTAGTGGGAGCGCACTGACAGTGATTACCCTAAAAATGATGATATGTCATTTCTTTGAGTTAGATTTTAATTCGGGCGAACGAGTTAATTTAGAATTAATTCGCTAGCGACGTGAATATTAATTTTGCTAGGCACAATTATTTAATTAAATTTGATTTAATTACGTCGCAATGGAAAATTCGTTAATTCGGAATTAGCAAACCCGAGCCTAGGAGTGTTTGCGGGCCTAGGAGTGTTTGCGGGCCCACTCGCATTTCGAATTCAAGTTCGGTCCACAAGTCACATCAAACATCACATCATTAGTCATTCAATTGATAGATGTCTTGTCACTTTGAGTGATGTGATGTTAGTCACTTGTGATTGATGGGGGGGGAAGGCTTAAATGCCATGTACCTTTTTTGGATTTGGAAATCAAATTTTGGTATATCATTTAATTGATTTTAGAAATCAAACAAACCAACACAACTTCTCTTCCTCTCTCTCCCTCTCACGGCCAAGGGCCAAATTTCTCTCATTTTCTTCCAAAATGCCGAGAACAAGAAGAAGAACAATAAGGAAGATTTGTGGCAAATCTTTCTAATGCTAGCACATAAAGAGTCATCCAAAGGTGATAGGGAAACAAACCCTTGAGCATGGAATCCATTCCAAGCTTGGAGCTTGTCTGAAAATCTTGGAGCACAAATAGGAGCCATGGCCGAAAGTCACAAGGATGGAGCAAGGAAAATTTTTTGTTGTTCCTCGCATCGCAAAAGCTGATCAAAGTGAGTATTCCGCAACTTAACTTTGTTGTATTCACACATGTTTTACGCTTAAATCGATCTTGGTTTGACCTTAGAAACCCAACAGGAGATGGCCTAATCAACCCAAAAAAATACACACAAATGAATTTAAAAAGGCTACATACATGAAATAACGAGTGTCTGAAAACAAGATTTTCTTGAAGCGGATACCACCACCGTGCCTTGACCTCACTCGCTGCCGTGAAAATGGGAGATGCGTGTTCTTGAGCTGGAAACAAGTAGTTTACCGAGTGAATGTTTGGATGTGTAGATTTTGGGAATTCTGATGGGATAAAAATTAAAAAGGTTTGGTTATAAGGGTTTTTTTGTCCAAGTACTCCAAAGTGTGACATTTCTGTTAGAAAACTTTTGTGCCTTTTACGCCACAACCGTAAATTTTCCTTCTTTTTTTCGCATTTTACATATTTTTTAGATTTTAGTAATGTCATTAAATTTTATTACTATAAATTTATTAAAAACCATATTTCCCATTAATTATTATAGATAAACCATATTTTTTAACTTGTTTTTCTTTTTAATTCTATGATTTTAAGTTTTATTTTTCTTTAATAATTTTTTATCATCTTTAGTCTTTTTTTTAACTAATGAGGGTTTGATCTAAATTTTTTTCTCTTTTTTACCCTTGTAAAAAAATAAATTTAATGTTCATGTGCACAGTAATAATTTATTTTAATTTTTTACTTTAAAAAATAAGGAGGTGGCAAACCCAAATATATTTTTAACTCATTATCTCTCCTTTGGACATTACGTTTTGAAAAACACTAATTTTTATTTTAAATATTCATTAAATATTAATTCATCTTTAGTTTTTTGGTGTGCAGTTGAAATCACTTATAATAACATTATAACTATTGCTAAAAAAATATATACTCAACCACACACTTAATTGATAGTCAATTTGTGATTGTAGATCAAAAATACAATCATAATGTGATCGATGTCACAAATGTGAATGTGTCTAATATGATTGGGGGTCAGTATGAAATTGAAGGTCAACAATGTGACTGCGCTAAATATGAATGAGGGTCAACAATGTGATTGAGGTCACAATGGTGGGTACGGGTCGGTAATGTGATTAAGGTAACTAATGTGACTGATGTCACAAATGTGATTGTGCTCAGTGTGACTTAGGATCGATAATGTGAATGAAGTAACTAATGTGACTGATGTTCGCAATGCAATTGAGGGTCAGTAATGTGACTGAAGTCATAAATGTGACTGAGGTTCTCATGCTTAGTGTGACTAAGGATTTGTAATATGATTGAGGTAACTAATATCACAGGTAGACAATGTGACCGAGATACACATAACACAACTTTCAGTGACCAATGTGACTTAAGTAAAAATGTGATTGTTGACCTAAATGTCAAATCCATGTTGATTTTGAGGATAACAAAGTATACATGTAAATGACATTTTCAAAATTAATGATTTATTTATTTTGTAAGCATTGATTGTATTTCCGAGTAAAGACATAGTGAATGTTCAAAGGAACATGCATGAACAAGTCAAAGACACAAGATTTCGTGAATACTAGCATATATGATATATATTTCGAGTATTGTAATCTTATTATTTAAATTATGCATTAAAAAGCATCTATGAGCTCATTAAAATCAAACTCATGCATCTTTCATCAATTGCATCAAATCTTTAATTTTGGAGCTGAAGTGAAAATCGATCTATTTGATTAATTTAAAACCACTTAGGGTCTTTTTATCATTTTACATCTTTAATGAAAAAGAGTCATTTTGATAGTTTTTAAAACTTGTTTGGTTAAATTGTAATTTCTTTACATTTCTGAAAATCCAAATTAAAATGCAAACTGTGAAACCTTATGTTGTTGTTGGACCATCTTGACATTTTCAAAACTTATGGGTAAAAAAATTTCTATAAATTTTTTAGCATTATTCTTAATGATAATATTTTATGGTTCGTGGACCAATTTATAATATGTCAAAAACTTGTGGTAAATATATATATATATATATATATATATATATATATATATATATATATATTGAAAGTATTGAAACTTAAGCTAAAATATAATTTTTGCCAACTTTGGTCAAACAGGATTCATCTTGGTCAAACCGGTTTCATTTTAGTCAACCATTTTCATGAGAAAATGACTTGCTGTTGAATCTTTTTTCTAAAGCTTATAATTTGTATATCGATAATATATAATTTTTTCAATAGCAACTTTATATTTTGGAAGATATTTAAATTTTAAATAAAAAATGAAAAAGAAATTAAAAAAATTTAAACATACTCCCCATTGCAAGAGCGTGTGTGTAACATCCCCGATCTGGAAGATGCTACCGGCAGGGGATAAACTGTTCTAACCCCTTAAGCCTCTGACTCTGATAACTGCTATCTATCACTAATACTCTTTCTCTAATTATATCTCATGTATGGGACCGAGGCCCAAGTTTAATGACTCATATGCAACTCAATTACAATAGCTAAAAAACAAAATACAACATGATTATTACAATGACTATTCCCATAAATTAGAAACTAATACATGACTTTTTACTTTGATTCTAACTCTGGACTAGTACTCTATCTGACCTAGACTGGTGGACTCCAACCTTGGTAACTGCATCAGTATCCGTCCTCCCGAGCTCGTCCTTCTGGAATTCCTGCAAAACAAACACTGGAGGTGGGGGTTAGACCTTTGAACGATCTAAGTGAGTGGACTAAAAATGAAAAACAGTTATCAAAACATTTGGTTTTTAAAACCGAAGACTCATAAAATAGCTTTATAAGAAAACTGGTTTGCTGCTTTAAAATTCTAGATTTCTTATAAAACTACTGGATCTGGAAACTTTATTTTCTAAATCTCTTTCTGAAAACTGTAACTGAAAACTGTTTCTAAAATCTAGTTTCTGAAAATTGTTTATTAAAATCTGATTTCTGAAATCTAGATACTGAAAGTCTGAAAAATGTGTACTGAAAGTTTGAAAACTGAAAATTGCTTTACGTCCAGGAAACCGACTCAACTGGACGTGTCCGGGAATAGTCAACCCGGGAACTAGTAATCTCTCTACACCCAGGACAACGACTCAACTGGGGCCCAGGACGACGACTCAACTAGACGTGAGCTCTACACCCAGGACAAGGACTCAACTGGGTATAGCCACCACTAGAACTGGGGGTGCAGATCAATGCTACCGCCCAAGCTCTGAAATCAAGATTTTGGGGATCTATCAACCATAGTCCTGCTTAACGTGTGCACACGGACCCAATCCATCAATTCCATGATATCTGTCAATTCCATCTCTGTAATAGTTACATACTAGGGTGAGGTTTTACCTCATGCCCCGAAAAATATGAAAATCGTACTTTAAATCTTAAAACTGTATCAAACATTTTCTGAAAATATTTCATTCTTAATTAAAACTCAAATCATAACTAATTATGAAATAACTGTAATAATAAAGCATTCTAACGTCCTAAAGCGGAAAAGTAAATCTGATATCAAAACTTAATAAATAAAACTAGTTTGAGAGAAGAGGTCCACTCACTGTGATTGAGTCTGGCTGGTACTGGATCCTTGATCGAATGAGGATGTGGTTCCTGTGGATAATCTATGGTCGAGAACTTGGTTAGTATATAAAGTGAAATAAGTCTAATGATACGTCACTCGATTTTATGTACAAGGCTTGCCACATTCATATCTTGATGTAAGATATGTATATGAACTGATACGAGACCCCAAGGGTGGTCTCTAACCCTTTCGGGTGATACTGGGATGAATTGAACTGGTTCGGGCTTCATTTTGAAACCGCATCGCGACGCAGGCCATGCCGCGTCGTGAAACGCATGGGCCAGAAACGTACCCAGACTTTTTCCTTTACGCGTCGCGATGCACGGCCGCGTCGCGACGCGACCTGGAAAAACAGGTTGCTGTTTTTGCTGCCTTAAGCTCTTCCAATGCTCAAAACATCCATTCACACTTCATATCATCACAACCACACAAAACCAATATTCAAAGCATCATGAAACATCCAATTTCACATCTTCTAAACCATCAATTCATCATCAAATCAATTCTTAATCCATTACACACATTCTACCAAATTTTACCAAAAACATCACAAATTTAGAATTCTTTAACTTTCCATTATTTTAGTTGTCAACAAGCATGCTATCATTATCAGAATCAAGTCCCCAACACAATATAGGTATCAATTTATCAAAACTTTATAAATTTAAAAATAGGTCATGGATTCTCACCTCTTTCCTCTTGGTTTTCTTCATCCTCTAAACCCTCATTTGGTGCTAATCTCCTCCTTCTTTGCTTCTTTCTTCTTCTTCTTCTTCTTCTTCTTTCTTCTTCTTCTTCTTCTTCTTCTTCTCTTCTCTCCTTCTTTCTCTACGTTTTTCCCTCTTCTTCTCTCCTTCGTTCTCTACGTTTTTTTTTTCTTTTTTCTTTTCTAATTTTTGTGTTTTGTGAATAGTGAGGCTTTATATAGTGGGGGCTGTTAGATATTTGAAATTATGGGAAAAGTGTAGAGAAATCTAGAAATTTTGAGATTTTTCCTTTTAAAACCCCGAATCACTATTCATCCTAATTTTAACTTGCATTGTTGACCTATTTTTCCTCCGAATTTGGGAAACTGTTTAACGCTGAAGTTGTAGGTCTCGATCTAAGCTTTTCGACGATATAAAATTCATAAAAATCGGAGATCGTACGAAAACGTTACACCCAAAATACTATGAACGGTCCAAAGGTAACACGGTACAGTCTCATCCCGGGACTTTAAGAAATTTACTGATCGTCTCCAAGTCGTTTCATGAGCATATTTAAGTCCAATCATAGTTTATTTTACGTGCATTCGTCCTGTGCCTAATAATATCACCGTAGGTAGTAGTAGAAACTACAAGTCGTTACAGTGTGATATGTGTTTTTTAATTTTTTTTTTAATTTTTATTGTTTCTTTTGGAAATTTTTTATCCTAATTAGTTTTTTTTTTAAAAATAAAAACCCATTTTATTATTGTTAAATTTTTTTTTTATAATTAATTTTTTTTTTTGAGAATATTAAAAATAATTTTTTTTTATCTTCATCATACAAAATATTAAATATACCACCTGATTAATTTTTTAAGGGCCCGAGCTTGGGCTAAAAAGCCTGAGCCTGAATTTTATTAATAAAAAATAAAATTTATAATTATATAAATTAATATTTAATTCTGAAAATATACATTTATAACTAATTTTTTCATTTTTAAGTATAAAAAAATTCAAAAAGAAAATTATTTTTTTCAAAAGTTTAAAAAAATTAATTTTTTGTTGGGCTCGGCCCGGTCCGAATGATTTCAGGCACGAGCCATGTTGGGGTTTTGGGTGATATATTCGGGTAACGCAGCGGAATGCGGGAAAATCAAATTTTCCGATTTCTTTAATTTTTTCTCGGGTAATTAAAATAAACTAAATATTTTAATTATTTATTTTAATTACTCAATACTCAAAAACATAATTTTTTACCCGAAAAAATCAAAATTTCAGTATATTACTGGGAAACCTCAAAACTTTACATTTTAATTATTTTAGTCATAAGTTGTTAAATATAAGCATATGTGATTTCCAATCACAACCAAAATGATTTATACATCACATATAGATTAAAACAAAATCTGAAAAATTTTCCAGATTTTTCCTTAGCCAAAAAGCCCAAACCTTTTGTACTTTGATAATTTTGGTCCTAAATTGTCAATACAAGTTTAGGTGATTTCCAATCACTACCAAAATGATATGTACATCTTATTTACATATAAATATAATCCAAATTTTTTTTCCAGAATTTTAGGTAATTTCCTTGAGCCCCCAATAGTTATCATTTTGATCATTTTGGTCATAAATTGTCAAATACAAGTTTATGTGAATTCTAATCACTACAAAAATAATTTATACATCTCATATGTATCAAAATAAAACATTTATATGAAAAGCCCCAATTTTGTTTAGGTTAGAAACCCTAATTTTCAATTAATCAAATTAACTAAAACTAACCAAAATTAACACAATATAACATTTTAATCAAATCTCTACAACACCAAACAAGTCTCACCACTTTGAAACAACTCAAAAACAGTTCTAGGTCATCATTGAGTGTCCTAACAACTCTAGAATGACAACCAAGTCATCTAATGACCAAAAGTGTGTTTATTAACCATTAATAAGCAAACTTTATTCAACATACATGCTTATATCTTTCATCCAAGCTTCCAAACATCTTATTACAAAAACAAGAGAGTAGAGAAACATGTACATATCATATGTTATAGCTAAGAACCATACAAATATTTTTCTATACAAAGAAAGTTAGAAATTACCTACAAATCTCCGAGTTTTCTTTGATTTCTTCTTAACTATTCTCTTTTTCTCACAACTCTCTCTCTTTGTAAACTGTGGAGGCTTAAACTTATGAAAGGAAAAAATGAAACAAAACTTTATATACCTCTCACACCTTGTCTGAAACCCTAGGGGGTAAATTTATCATTTTGTTTCAAATTTATATTAATAAATAAAGGTTAAGTTACTTATTCAAGTTTTACACTACAACTTTAAAAGTTTTCCAACAAGTGAACCAATCAAAATAATCCACTTCCTAACTTAATCATGATAAAGATAATTTGTAAGTAATATTATGGAAAAATAAATTATTTGTATTCATGAGTCGGACATAAATACGATCTGGATTGGCACTCCGAGCACCAACCCTAACAGGCCGGGCATGGCAAAGTCCAACCCAGTCTAGTATTTTGCCATATATAACGATGAATTTTTAAATATTTCATATTAATCATACAAAATATCGATATGGCTTAGCCCATGACGATGATCTGTACGATACATCACGCATGTTTATAAACTTTGATTGCATTTGTATAGGCATGGCCACAGTTACGATTCGGAGCTGAAACTGAATTGATCACCACCGACTCGGTTACAGTTATAAAAAATTTAGAACTGCCTAACCAATGATTCCAACGGTTCCAAAATGAGACCTTAAGGTTCCGGTTTCAGATCGGTTTAAACCAGAACCTTAAATTTTCCAATTTTGAATCGTTAAATTCAAATTCAAAAACGCCATTTTCCCGTTTAATTTTCTAATTTTTATTTTTTGTTTAAAAAAAATTAATCAATACCCTATTTTCCCGTTAAAAAATAAAAATAAGAAAATTAAAATTACCATTTATAATAACTATAATTTGAGATTATTTTTGTCATAGTAAAATTATCAAAACAATCTATAAATACCCATTCAAATCAATTTCTAAACTCACTCAATTTCTCTCAATTCTGTTAATCTCGCTATTCTTAATTCTTTCAATCTCTATATTCTAAAATCTCAGTCTCAATATAAATCTCTTAAATTCTCTATTCTTTAATATCTCATTTATCAATTCAATTATTGAGTTATGAATTTTCTTAATTTATTAAAAAAAATCGGAAGGTTATCACAAAATCGATATTCATCCATGAATGAAAAAGATGAGAATTCCCTACTCAATAAAACAACATCTCCACCGGATGCGCTTGACAAGTCAAGACCCGAGAGTCTAATATATTCACAAAATATTTTCATATAATAGTAAATAATGCTAGTGAGGAGAAAAATATTTACAATTATTGTGGAGCAATGTATAAACATAACAGTGGTTACAGAAGCTTGACAACCCACATGAGGAAACATCATCCAAGATCCAACTGATATGGGTTTTGACAAATCCCAACAACAAATAGGGAGGTACACTTCTGGCCCTGGACATGATTCTTCATTTTCTAGTAGTCAATTATTCAAATATATTGATGCATGTTTTAAAAAAGAATTGACTAAATTTATTTTCATGGAATACTTAGCATTTAGTTTGGGTGAAAAATTAACATTTAATAATTTCATGCATAAAACTGTGAATTTTGCTACATGTAGAGTTCCTAGGAATACATGTAAACGTAAAATTCTTGAATTATTTATTAATAGTAAAAAAAATAAAGGATTATTTTAAATCACATAAAGGACGTGTATCAATTTGTAGTGATATTTGGAGTAACCCATTGATAATCACATTCATACATGAGTGTTACTTGTCATTGGATCGATAATGCATAAATGATTCACAAAAGTGTTATTGCATTTCGTGTTTTTGATGATTCACACACTGTACATAATATATATTTGATGATTAGTAATATTTTAAAAGAATATACTGTTGGGGTTGGTGCTCAGAGCGCCAATCCAGACCGTATTTATGTCTGATTCATGAATACGAACATCCTATTTTCCATAATATTACTTATTTATGGTTGCACCTATTGTTTTTATATACGTATTCAATCTGATTACGATTAGATTGAAACTAAATGTGGTTTAGTGATATGTATATATTAGACAAAGGCCCGATAATATATAATGCAGTACACAGTTACAAAGGTAGTTTGTAATTGACATTGAGAAGTGTCACTGTTAAATGTATATTATCAAATATAGTTCCTGGTCAAGATTCACTAACACGGGTCGGTTAGTCAAATCCGTTGAGACCAGTACATGTCGTATATCGAGACTTGGTCCGATGGTTTATCCCAATGAACCATGAGTCTGGGGAGACTCGTATAGACGTGTAGGTGGTTATAGTGGATAAACATTGAACGACTCACCGAAGATTCTTAATGGATGGTACACCAACGTCAATAAGAATCTTCTCGGGTTGAGTAACATAGTGGTCCTTCGACTTGAGACACCACTGTGGATGTATTAGACATCCTCCACACTTAGATGGCAGTCACGTCACCGATCTATTTAGATCAGACCTCTGCCTGTTCGTTGGGTGTGGACCGATCCTCTGGATATCCTGTGTGTGTCAAGATAGGATCTGTCAGTCTTGTGTACGGGGCATAGGTAGTCCATATGTGATTAGCAATCAGTTAAATTTATGGCCATAGTATACTTCGGAAGTGAGTTCCGAATGTTATTTATAGATTGCTAATAGAAACGTCGACGTGATAATACCTATAGAGATTTGACGTTTACATCTATATCTCTGGGATTATCCGGATACGTGTGACGGATGGATTATACGTATGGTTATAGTGGATAAACATTGAACGACTCACCGAAGATTCTTAATGGATGGTACACCAACGTCAATAAGAATCTTCTCGGGTTGAGTAGCATAGTGGTCCTTCGACTTGAGACACCACTGTGGATGTATTAGACATCCTCCACACTTAGATGGCAGTCACGTCACCGATCTATTTAGATCAGACCTCTGCCTGTTCGTTGGGTGTGGACCGATCCTCATGATATCCTGTGTGTGTCAAGATAGGATCTGTCAGTCTTGTGTACGGGGCATAGGTAGTCCATATGTGATTAGCAATCAGTTAAATTTATGGCCATAGTATACTTCGGAAGTGAGTTCCGAATGTTATTTATAGATTGCTAATAGAAACGTCGACGTGATAATACCTATAGAGATTTGACGTTTACATCTATATCTCAGGATTATCCGGATACTTGTGACGGATGGATTATACCTATGCAATGACCTTGACCTGTATGATTCAGCTAGTATATCTGTGGTCGTCATAATTTACGGGTGGGTAAATTTTGGACACGAAATTAGATTTTGTGACGGATATACCTGAATCTAGAGAGTCTCACTAATGAAATATATTCGTAGAGCACTAGGGCAACATTTATGAATAATACTGATTATTTATAAGTCGTTTAAAGGTTAAACGAAAAATACATGCGAATGGACCTAATAGTCATTTCTTAATTATTGTGTATTTGTACTTAATGATAGATTTTGTTACATACACATTAATTAAATGTCAAATTGTGATATTTGACATATATCATAAATATATATGTATTTGGATATTTAAAGTAAATATTATACATATATTTAAAATATTTGTATTTAAATAATTATTTAATTGTTAAATAATTAAATTAATTAAAAATATAAATATCCTAAGTTTGTGATATTTTTGGAAATGCTTTAGTTGGATTTGTTGACTTGTTTGGAATCATTAAAGTGTAATGATAAAAAGCAAATGCAAGTTGATTAAAGCTTTAAATGAAACAAAGTAAAAATATCTAGATATTTTTTATTTATTTTGCTTCCAATTTCGGCCAAGGGCTATTTTTGTGAAGTATATATTGTTTTGTTTCATTTTTAGGGTTTAACAAGTTCATTTGAGACAAAATAAACATAAAAGAAGTTGAGAGAAAAGCTTGAAGGCAAAAGGAAAAAGCTTGGAAATCTTTGAGTTTAGTAAGTTTTTCTTTAAAGCTTTCAACATGGAAGTTGTTTCTAACATTATTGGCATCATTTTGTGTTGCTTTGATGTTCTTTCTTCTATTATAGTTTGTGTTTATTTGGTTGAGAACTTGTGTGAAAGATTGATGCATGTAAGTAAGCTTGAAATGGTTTCAAAGCTTTACATTTGATTTTTGGAAAATCAAGTTGCCATTCTAGAGTTGGAAATCCACTCCTTGGTGACCTAGAATTGTTCTAGAGTTGTTTAAAAGTGGTGAGGCTAGATTGGTGAAGTATTGAATGGATTAAAGTGTTGGATTTTAAAGATTTGGTAAAATTGCTCAATTTGATGAAATTGAAAAATTAGGGTTCATAACCATCTCCAAATTTGGGGATTTTCATATCTGTGATGTATTATGGTATGAATATGATGCATGTAAAATTTTAGGTTAATTGGATTTGATCTTGGCATGTTTTGAACAAAAGGGACCAAATTGCAATTAATTAGAAATTTTGGGGTGCTCACGGCAATTGCTCAAAATTGGGGATTTGTGTGAAATCTGATTTTGATGGATTAGATGTGTTGAAAAATATTTTAGAAATAATTTAGAATCATCCAAAATTGTATTTGACAACTTTTGGACTAAAATAATCAATTTACAAAGTTTTGGGTAATTCGGTAATTACCAAGAAATTTGATCTCTTGTGTAATTTTTCAGAATTTGATAATTGGATAATTAAATAAATAAGTTTATTTGATTTATCCGAGAAAAAGTTTTGAAATGAGAAAATTTTGTTTTTCCACGATTCCGCTGCATTACCGATATTCCCCCTTAAAACCCCTACATATACATTATTGCATAAGGTTTTAACTATTAGATTTAATAATATGATGAACACTAAAAAGTGCACATTTATTAAAAGAAAAAATCAATCATTTTACACTTATAGTTTCATTAATCCCATTAATTTAGCATATTAATTAAATTTATGTTTTATAAACTTTTATTGTGATTTTTTTCTTTTATGTAGGTGAAATAATACTTTGGATGTATATCTAGAAAAATGGACTTGACATTTGAATTTTGGAGGCCAGAAATTTAATAGGGAGTTCTAACAGTATACAACTTCAGAAATTCCAACTCTGTGCGATGTTCGTATTTTGGACATTACTTTTTACTCCGATATATGATTGAAGTGATTCCAGTTCCAGATGAAAGAAAACTCAAAGATATACAACTTTGTTGTTCACAAGAGTTTCTAATTCTAAAGTTTTCAAGACTGAAATTGATGAAAATCCAAAGTGTGTTGTATGTAATTATTAAAATTTCAAAACCAAAAAAAAATAAAATAATAATAAAAACATGAAATAACCCACCGAAAGTGAAAGGTTGACAAATTTGGCAAAATATTGCACAATTTTCAAATGAAAACAAATACTTTTGAAAAATCTTGCTAAATGTTAAAATGTATTTTGAAAATTTTCCAAATTTACAAAATCATAATTGAGGTGCCAAGCATATCACCTATAAATAGGGGTGCTCGACACCTCATTTTCGTCAGCTTCCTCCACAGAATTCTCTCTAAGGATTTGTGAAGAGATCCAGCTCTTGAATATTTTATTTTTGTAATTTTTTTCTTGTAATTTCTTTTTTATGTGTGTTTTTATTCATATTATGAGTAGCTAATTTCCTTTTGCTGGGTTAAAGGGTGAAGCTTTTAATATGAAAATTTAGATTAATCTCACTTATATTATAATATATAATTTATAATCTAATGATTAATATTTAATTTAATTCTGGATTAATCATTGACAAACTTTATTACCGCCTATATGGCTGGTTTTATTTATTTGGCATAATTGAGTACTTAACTGGACTTCTTATAGAAAAGTTACTACCACATATATGGCTGATTTGATTTGTTTTGGCATAATTAATTTCTGAAATAAATTAATTGGGTAATAATGACAATTTATTTATTATAAAAAGTGAGATTTCTAAATTTGAAATATTAAAAGTAGATCATCTAGCCCCATCATTTTATTTTATTGTTTGCAGTTTAAATTAAAATTTTCAATCCCTTCAAACAATTCAACCTTTTTATTTTTCATTCAAATTATTATTTTATTTTACTAAATCTATTCTCTGTGGATCAATCCCAGTCTTACCAGATTATTTTATTATTTCGACATTCTTATAGTTGGGAGTAAAAGAACAACTTTTTGAGCGTGTCAAGTTTTTGGCTCTATTGCCGGGGAGTAAATTTAGTAGATAGAATAATCTTTAAATATATATATATATATTTTTTTTCTTTCTTTTTATTTTAAATTTTTTATTTTTTGTACTTTTGTTTTTTTTTTCTGCATCTCACTTTCTTTCATCTTTGCATTTGTGTGATCTAAAATGTCCTGATTGATCCTAAATGAATCCTGAACCCAGAAATCCCACATACAGATAGACCTTGTTTTTAATTCTTCAAGATTACAAGAGACAAAAAATCAATTAAAATGGAGTTTGTATTTTGCCAAAGAATTTCTTGAACCATCCTCATCTAGAGATTCTTCCATAATTTTTTGTGAGAACTTAATTCGAGAGATTGAGATAGTTGAACGAGAAATTCAATTAAGATCTGAATTGACAAGAATCAGATGACGTTTTTAGATCTAAATCACTACATTTGTATTTTATTTATTTATTCACTTTTTGTTACTTTTAATTTTAATTTAAATTTTTTTTTCCACTTGTTTATTATTTTCTTTTTGTAAGTATTGTATTTGCATTTTTAAATTTTAGCATTTAGTCTGTATTTAGATTGCATGAGACATTGGTCTCGATCATCTAGCAGTAGATTAAATAGAGAGCCTCCATCACCTTCATCGTCAGTCAAAATGGCCGAGAACCAAAATGAAAATCCACATGTCCGAGTTGAAAACCCAGTTGATCAGGAAGAAAACGAGTTTCAACATGGTGATCTTAATCATCCTAGGACACTCGGATAATTCATGAATCCCACAATGACAGGATCAACATCTTGCATTATTTTTCCCCCCAAATGCAGCACGTTTCAATTTTAAGCCAGGTGTCATCCAACTTTTACCTACTGTAGACAACAGAAACTGGACGACGCATGCTGTTCTAGGCTCGCGGCACTAGTTGGGAGTACGGAGTAGCCACGGGGACTAAACCGGAGAATGATGGAGTCGCCACCCGGTGTGAACCGGGAAAATAAGATTTAAGGCCGCACTCACCCCTCGCAAGGGAAGACCTCAAACCTTTTGGGTTCGGAATGGTCCCTTACTTATGTCACTTGTAATGAAAGGATTTATGTAATAACTTAAACATGCTTGAGTAACACTCATTTCCAAGGGTATCATGCTTCTAGATTCACATGCATAGCAATAAGACTTACAGTTAAATTTTCATATACAAATCCCATGTCTAAATTTACATTTAGCATATTTTCACATTTGCATGCAACCTATTCATATATAACCTATGTCCAAATTCAAGCATGAAGACAAATTAACATTCCAAAAGCACACACAAAGAACATTCTTACAAACATGCATACTAAGAAAAGGTATTCAAGTGCATAATAGAAATAGATGACTAAAGAAGTAATACAAATGCATAAAGTTCAAGGAGATAACTATATGTTAAGATAGACATGTCATGATGTGATACAGGAAGACCGTAAGCGTTCGCGTTGCGTTTGTAAACGCGTTCGAACGGTGAGGACAGAAGGTTCTCGTTCGTATGGAGTCCGAGACGCGTTCGAACAGAATGAGACCTGATGCTATAGATGTGTGCGCGTTCGAGTAGCGTTTGATAACGCGTTCGAACGGTAGAGACAGAAGGTTCTCGTTCGTGATGCGTTCGATGACGCGTTCGAACGGGAACTGACAGGTTACATACATTCATACAGTTTTGGATGCGTCATTCAAATAAGATCATCACAACGACATATCTAATCACATGGATCCTTAAATCATGCATAAAGATTAACATACTAAACAATTAAATCATGCTCCGTCATCACCAACTAGTCATGCACAAAGCTATAACATGTTAAACATCCTAATCATGCATAAGAAAACAAATGACACACTAATCTAAATCATGTTCAAACACAAATTTGGATGACACGGAATACGTGTGTCTTTCAAATGGTACGTGGCATTGTATCCCGAGTACAAACCGCACTACCGTCCATTCAGATTCGGCTACGGAATTTATGTCCGAGTTTCCATCCGATATACCACAAGAAATAACACATATTCCGTCCATCCGGAATCACATCACGCAATTAACATGCTAAACTAATTCATGCATACTTAAATATCATAATTAACATGCTTTCTAAATTATTAATTCATGTGAAGAGGATAAGTATCATATGCCCTCAGGTCTAACCTTTTTGCGTCGTCTTTTGGAAGCACGTTTCACGGCTGTCGGAAGGGTTGATGTTCCGCAACTTTTCTGGTTCGCTGGTCCTCCTTTTCCTTGGTTATCCTGCTGATTTGCTCGCTGTTTTCCCTCCGCTTTGCTGCTATGTTGCTGCTGTCTTTCCGGCTTGAGAAGAGAGGGCTTTGTGTGCTTCTCAAGTGCTAAGTGTTGCTGCCTATGTGCTAGGTATCTCCTGGGTGTATCCCTCCGTATATCCAAGGTTTTTTTTGGTTGTGTTTAGGGTTCTTTTATAGGCAATGGGGAAGGGTGTTGGTGGCTTTGGGCGTGAGTGTGGCTTGCAAAGGGTGATGGGTGTGAATGTGGCTTAGGTGGACTTTGTTGCTTTGTGCTTGTTCCTTGTTATTCAAGTGGGAGGGGTTGGTATATGATATGAGTTTCATTGTTTGTTTGCAATGAGTGAGGGAGATAATGGAGGATGGTATGGGTGTGTAAGGAAGAAAGCTAGTGGAGTATGGGGTATTGTTGTTTGATTTGTTTGTTGTTTGAATAAAGAAAAGAAAGAAAGGTAAAGTGGGGAGCATGGGTGTTTGTTGCCTTGTGGTTTGGAAAGGTGGCAAGGTGTGGGCGTGGGGCATGGGTTTGTTGTGTTTGTTGGTTTGGTTTGAATTGTTTGGAAGAAGTTATGGGTTGTCACGTGAAGGGTGTATTTGTTTTGTCATTTGGGGAGGCTTTGGGCGTGGGTTTGGTGTTGGGCATGGGTTTGGTTCTTTTTGGTGGGCTTGGGTATTTGGGCTTGGTGTATGATTTGGTAAGTGACTTATGGGTTATTGGGCCGAGCATAAGCGGGGATCCAACGAGCAAATCGAAGCTAGATAACCAAGTCAAATCCGACAATAATTCCAATTTCCGACTTTACCCTTCCGACGTCCGTTTCCTGCAACTTCCATGACATGAAAAGGTAGTGCCTCCTTACGAGACTCGTCATTGGGCATGATATGCAAAAATGCAATGTCTATACCTACATTCCATGGTCTAGAATCAGAAAATCCTTATCAGTACTTAAGGGAATTTGAAGAGATATGAAACACTTGCACATACCAAAATTACAGCATGAATATAATTCGATTAAAATTTTTCCCCTTTTCTTTAAAGGATAGAGCTAAAATTTGGCTGCAGAACCTTAGGTCATGATCAATCAGAACATGGGATGATTTGCAAGAACAGTTTCTGAAAAAATTCTTTCCTCATCCTACGACAAACTCATTTAATAGGATAATCACAATCTTCACACAAGAGTCGGGGGAAATACTTTACCAATTTGAGAGAGGTTTAACGAGATGTAGGTAGACAAGTAATAGAAATGATGTGTAATGGTGAGTGTAGGGACAAAAATCACGAAGATGCACTAGATTACCTAGAACATACAGCAGAGAATGCCCAACAATGGGATACAATTGGCACTTATGAGTCATCTGTAAAACCAAAGCCATCTGGTAGATGTATGTTTAACCTTAGGGAAGACCATGACCTTTGTGCTAAGTATGCATCTCTAGCTAAAAAAGTTGAGGCATTAGAATTAAGGAAAAATTACCATGTCAAGTCTGTTCAAGAAGTCATATGTCAAATCTGTAATTCAAATAAACATGTCACATAAAGGACGTGTATCAATTTGTAGTGATATTTGGAGTAACCCATTGATAATCACATTCATACATGAGTGTTACTTGTCATTGGATCGATAATGCATAAATGATTCAAAAAAGAGTTATTGCATTTCGTGTTTTTGATGATTCACACACTGTACATAATATATATTGATGATTAGTAATATTTTAAAAGAATATACATTATTGCATAAGGTTTTAACTATTAGATTTAATAATATGATGAACACTAAAAAGTGCACATTTATTAAAAGAAAAAATCAATCATTTTACACTTGTAGTTTCATTAATCCCCTTAATTTAGCATATTAATTAAATTTATGTTTTATAAACTTTTATTGTGATTTTTATCTTTTATGTAGGTGAAATAATACTTTGGATGTATATCTAGAAAAATGGACTTGACATTTGGATGTTTAACCTTAGGGAAGACCATGACCTTTGTGCTAAGTATGCATCTCTAGCTAAAAAAATTGAGGCATTAGAATTAAGGAAAATTGATCATGTCAAGTCTGTTCAAGAAGTCATATGTCAAATCTGTAATTCAAATAAACATGTTCAATAATACGGCCGTAAGTTTTATAAAACTTATCTTTCTGAAATCTACTTTTGAAAGTCCGGTTCTGTAAACTTACTTCTGAAAGATCTATTCTGCAAAATATTTCTGAAATGTCCATTTTCTGAAAACTGTTTCTAAAATTTGATCTCTGAAAATTATTTTCTGAAAACCTAATATGTGAAAACTGATATGTCTTTGAAAAACTTGACGTAGGGGGGCATTATGTATTGATGTCTCCCCATACGCCTAACTAGTGCCAGAAGTGCAAATCCATGACTTTGGAGCGTTACGTATCGCCGTCCCCCAAGCCACTGAACTAGAACTGGGGGTGCAGATCTATCCTACCATCCAAGCTCTGAAACTAGGATCTAGGGGCATCTGTCATCCATAGTCATGAACTAGGATCCGGGGGCGTTACATATCGCCGTCCCCCCAGTCCCCTACATGTGCACATGTCATCCGTCAATTCCAAGTCTGTAACAAGTTACATACTGAGGTAGGTTTTTCCCCCATGCATCGAAAATATAAATCTCATGTTTAAAAATATTTCTTTTTCTAAAACATTTCTTAAATATGCTGAACAAAATATAACTGATAATAAAACTGGCTAACGCCCTAAAAGTGAAAAGTAAGTCTGATTTAAGCAACAACATAATGAAAATCAACTTAAAAGAAAATGTCCACTCACATATTTTGGAATTTGACTGGCATTGAGTCCATTCCTCGAAGAAGATCGTGGTTCCTGTGGATAATCTACGATCAGAAACATGATTAGTATATATGTTGTAAAATGAGCTTCGGAACTTAGCTAAGCTTATTAATACATCAATATGTTTTATCTACAAGGATTATTGTGCTTGTGTCTTGATGTAAGGTATGTATACGAACTGTTACGATATCTATAAGGCGGCCTCTAATATGCTAGGGTGGAACTGGGATGGTCTAAAACTGATTTTGGGAAATTCCGATCTTTGTGTCGCGACACAAGACATTGCGCGTCGCGACGCGCACAGTTCCATAAACGTATACACAAAATTCCAGTTCGCGTCGCGATGCGCTCAAACCAGAAGCCATTATGCACCAAATTTCCAGTACGTGTCGCGACGCGAGACCTTCTGCGTCGCGACATGATCCTATTTTCCAGGATCCAAAGCTCACTTCTTCAAGTTTTTCTTACTCAAATGCACCACAATTACACAATCCATCACAAAACTTCATTTTCATATATACTAAACCACTATTTCATCATCAATCAATTCTTAATCTATTCATTTTTCTTTCTTTAACCCAATATTCAAGATTTCATCCTACCATACAATTCTTTATATACTAAACACTTAAAAAAAAACATCCCCTAGCTTGCCAATTTCTCCAATATGGTATTAAACCCTCAAAATTTAAAAATCCAAGTTTGGGTCAAGTGGTCTTATCTCCCTTATTGTTGTTTTCTTCATCTTCCAAAATTATCATGCTTGTTAAGCCTTTCCTCTATTTCTCCTTTTCGTATTTCCTTCTTTTTATTTTCTCCTCATTCTTCTTCTCTCATTCATGTCTTCTTCTTTCTTGTTTTGTTCTAATTTTATGAAATGGTGAATAGTGTTCTCTTTATATAGTAGGGATTATTTGATATTTGGAATAATGGAGAAAAAATTGAAAATGTAGAGAAGGTTTGAGATTCTTCTAGTTGAGTCTGAAATTACTATTTATCCGAATTTTTGATCTGTATTTTGACCAGTTTCTGATCCAAATTTGGAAAAATATTCAACATGGAAGTTGTAGGTCTCGATCTCAGCTTTCCAGCGATATAGTTTGTATCGGAATTTGTACGAGAAAGTTACAGCCCAAATACCGTGGGTCATTCGGAGTGGAACATAATATAGTTTGTATCAGATTTTCGAGGAATCCACCGATTATTCCCAAAGTCGTTCCATGAATATATATTTGCCCAAACACAATTTATATTATATAATACTCGTCTTACAATGTAACAGTAGTCGGGATTTCTGGTCGTTACATTTGGAATGTTCAAATTTTCAAGAATCTCTTTTCCTTTCAAACCCAATATACAATGATTGCTGTATTTTCTTTTCTTTTCTTTGTATTTGTCCAACTTTCATTTTTCTTGAGTTTTGCAGCATTTTTTGTCTTTTCCCTTTTTGTCAGAATCTTGAACCCCGGTTAATTAGCGGATAACAATACTATATGACTCTAAATCGGTTCTTTAAGTTTCCTAAAATTATTGATACCCTACAATCAAGGCATGAAAGAAACTCTTGCAAAACTCCACAAACATTTTCCTTCTCTCCCCCAAAATATTTTGATTAAAATTTACAAGCACGCACTGAAAGAATGAGGCTTCTTATGATCCATGGTATTCTTAGTGATATTCATTGGGTAATTGAAGCGAGAGTTTGCTTGGCAGGTCAGTCATCTGATTCTTTCATTTCTTACATGTCTGGTTTAGGGAAAAACACATACGCTAGAAAACGAAGAGTTAAACAGTTAGATGTTTGTTATAAATATGCACGCTGGACGATTTTATTGCTTTACCTGGTGGGCTTGGCACGTTGGAAGAAATATTCACAGTTGTATCATTGGCGAACTTGAACATTCACCAAAAATCCATTGGACTATTTAATGTTGATGGATTTTTCGATTTTCTTTTTGTATTTCTTGAGGATGCCAAAAGAAATGGGTTTGTTTCAAAATCGGTAAAAGATATCTTCCAAACTGTAAGAAAAGCTGAGAATTTAACTGACCAACTTTTAGCTTATGAACCAAAAATCGATCCCATTCTTTCCAAGTTGAACTGGTCTGGTAACGATCGTGGCAAAAAGCGTACAGTGGATTTGAATCTTAATCCGTAATTTTTCTTTTCTTTTAAATAGTCATAGATTCAATTGTCTATTCAATTGTCAATTCCACGCTAATCAGGTGATGTCTTCTAAACTTTATTTCTTCTTTTTCAGACATTGGGGACAATATCTCAATTTGATTGAGGGGAATGGATAATTGACTAAATAGTTTTTATTTTATGTTTCATTGTTGTGTTTTTGCTTTGTTGTTATTTTGTGTGTAAAAAAATGTGTTTTGTGTTGATTTTCTTTTGTGTTTTTCAAAAAAAAAAAACTACACACAAACTAAAAATAAATTTTGGCTGTGTAAGGAGTTTTCACTCCTGAGACACATCTCAAAATAATTCGTAACAAGTTATTTTTGTTCTTTTCTTTTTGAATCATTTAAATTTGTGAATTCTCCATAATATTGATTAAATTTGATCTTCATACGCTCATCTGACAAATATTATCAACATACACGGTAACATATAAACATGAGTTGTAAGTGAAAATTTTGTAATATTCAGTTTTCTAGTTTGTTGGAGGTAGCACATAAAGGCAGTGGAGTTAGTGTTTATTAAAAAAAAAAATCTAACCATGCTCTTACTTAGTAACCAGACATATTGCCTCAGTAAGCAGTGATTGTTCGCGGATCTTGAGTTTGTAAAAAAAAAGTGTGAATAAGTTCGATTTCGTAGCCTCTTTAACTCGAGTAATTAAGTCCGTATGAGTGTTTTAACACTTAGTGCCCTAAGGCCAACTGGTCTGGGAGTCACTGACCCAAACTCGTTACATGGGTTAAAAAGAAAGCTTAAGGAAATCAGTTATTTTTTTTAATATCTGAGATCCAAGCAATTAAGTTCGTAGGGGTGTTTTAACACCTAGTGCCATAAAACCAACTTGTTTGGGAGTCATTGGCTCAAAGCTCATTACAAGGATTGATGATGCATAAAAAAAATCTATTTTTGTATTTATAAATAAACTTTCATTGCCAAAGGGTGTGACTCTAATATAATTTTAGGACAAAAATATTACTCTTTTTTCAATGAGACCTGTGAATATTGTGGGTACAATGAATTGATTAATACATTTTTTTTTTGTGTATGGAAGAAGGATAAAAAGTACATGAAAGTTTATTTATTTGATCATTTAGAAAGAAAGAAAATAATTATTAATTTGGATAAGAATTTATCTATTTAAAGTTTTTTCGCTTAAATTACTAGGGACTAGTAATAAGCTGGTTGGGGGTAGAACACTAAAAAGCTCACATTTATTAAAAGAAAAAATCAATCATTTTACACTTCTAGTTTCATTAATCCCCTTAATTTAGAATATTAATTAAATTTATGTTTTATATATTTTTATTGTGATTTTTATCTTTTATATAGGTGAAATAAAACTTTGGATGCATATCTAGAAAAATGTACTTGACATTTGGATTTTGGAGGCCGGAAATTTGATATGCCGTTCTAACAGTATACAACTTCAGAAATTCCAACCCTGTGCAATGTTCGTATTTTAGACATAACTTTTTACTCCGATATCGGACTAAAGTGATTCTAGTTCCAGATGAAAGAAGACTCAAAGATCTACAACTTTGATGTTTACGAGAGTTTCTAATTCTGAAGTTCTTAAGATTGAAGTTGATGAAAAATCCAAAGTGTGATATATGTAATTATTAAAGTTTCAAAAAAAAAAACATGAAATAACCCACCGAAAGTGAAAGGTTAACAAATTTGTTAAAATATTGGACAATTATCAAATGCATACAAATAGCTTTTGAAAAATCTTGCTAAATGTTAAAATGTATTTTGAAAATTTTGCCAAATTTGTAAAAGAAATTTGCAAATTCATAATTGAGGTGCCGAGCATCTCACCTATAAATAGAGGTGTTTGGCACCTCATTTTCTTCAGCTTCCTCCATAGAATTCTCTCCGAGGTTTTGTGAAGGGATCCAACTCTTGTATGTTTTATTTTTGTAAGTTTTTTCTTGTAATTTCTTTTTTTTTCAGTAATAAAATTATGTGTATTTTTATTCATATTATGAGTAGCTAATTTTCTTTTGCTGGGGTAAAGGGTGAAGCCTTTAATATGAAAATTTAGATTAATCTCACTTATATTATAATATATAAATTGTAATCTAATGATTAATATTTAATTTAATTCTAAATTAATTATTGACAAACTTTGTTACCGCCTATATGACTGGTTTGATTTATTTGGCATAATTGAGTACCTAACTGGACTTGTTATAGATAAAGTTACTACCGCCTATATGGCTGATTTTATTTGTTTTGACATAATTTATTTATTATAAAAAGTGAGATTTCTAAATTTGAAATATTAAAAGTGGATCCTCTAGCCCTAGTATTTTATTTTACTGTTGCAGTTTAAATTAAAATTTTCAATCCCTTCAAACAATTCAACCTTTTTATTTTTCATTCAAATTATTATTTTATTTTACTAAATCTATTCCCTGTGGACCGGGTTATTTTATTACTTCGACACTTATACTTGAGAGTAAAAGAACCACTTTTTGAGCGTATCATAATACATCCGCAAACACGACCTCAATTAATGAACTTAAATCAATTTATCAACTTAATGTTGGAGGAAAATTTTTTCATGTTCGTTGTATATGTCATATTTTAAATTTACGTATATAAGAAGGTTAAAAAACTTTGAGTTCTCATCTTACACCAATTAAACAATCACTTAATTTAATATTGACATACACTAAATTTAGAAGACAATGGGGTATGTTTTGTAAAATGAACGATGTTCTACTCAAAAAGTTTTCGCGTGATGTTCCAACACGTTGAAATTCAACGTATTTTATACTTAATGAAAGTTTTGGCTATAAAGATTTGTTGTGTGCATTTGTATCTTAATATCATCATGAAATTTTTTTGTATCCTAGGAATTGAGATGTTTGTGCTAAAATTTTGAATATATTAAAGTTTTTAACGATACAACTAATAATTTAAGCAGTGTTTATTATCTTACTTCTAACATTTTCATGCTTGAAGTTCTTAACATTGTGGGGCTTTACATGAGTGTGAAGAAGAGGAAACTGATGAAAATTTGAATTTGTTGGATTGTATTTTTTGAATGAGACAAAAATGACTTAATTATTTTAAAAATATACCATTACTTTATTTTGTTGCAACTGTTTTTGATCCCAGATTTAAAATTGATGGTTTAGAAAATGCTTTACAAACTTATTAAATTTTTTTTAATCTATGACACAAATTGACGCAAGTTTGTCTAAGATTATTGATGAGGTAAGAAATAATGGATTATTTGAAGATTATACACGCGTGCATGGAATCCAACTCGTCGGTGAAACCAATCAGCCAGATCACTTTGCCGAACTCTCTAGGCAGAGTGTTGGAAGTAAATGGTTAATGTAAAGAAACAAAAAATCAAAATGTACCACCAACGGTCATTTTGAAATTGATAAATATATAACCACAACTTTTGAGTTTCTCCCTGAAAGTTTTTCAGGTTCACAATTTTGAATCCTCAACTGGTGGTGTCGACATGAAAGATTATTTCCAATCCTTTCTGTTATAGTCAAGGAGCTTCTTGCGCACTAGTGTCAACTGTATTAGTGGAGCAAGTCTTCAACTTAAGAGGTAATATCCTAAACACCAGAAGATCTACTTTGCACTCTTCATCTTTAGAAGTGAAAACTTGTCTTGATGATTGGTCAATGGTCGAACTATAACAACAAGAGCACGTATCAGATTCTTTTGAAGATTCGTGTGACCACACAGATACTGGAACTGAAGGCTTAGTGACAGTGAGACCGTATTCCCTCAAAAACGAAAGAGTAATAAAATATAACTTGTAAATTTTTAAATTTTAATCATATAAATAAATGAGGTCAATAAATTAGAAAAAATCATATCAGAATTACGCGAGAATACTCCAAGAGAATACGTAGGTAGTTTAATCATATAAAAATTAAGTGCAAACTCTTTCTAATAAAATATTTTCACATTTATTTACGATCAATATTTATTTTATAATTATTTTTTTAAATTAAAAAAATGCGGTTTTTCGATTAGGATTAATCTTACGATTACGGTTCACCCTAGAGTTACTGTCGGGTTATGAACCGTGGCCGGCCCTTTCAAAACCCATGAACCCCAGCCACTTCTCGACGGGACTTACTGTTGACTGTGCTGAATCTAAAGTGAAGCGCCAGATCCATTTCTCTCACTAAACTCAACAGCCAAATTTCCTCCGCCATACAAAGAAAATGAAGACCAGGGATTCTCTAACGTATCTCCTGATCATAATTTACTCGATCGTCGCGGTCTCAGCTGATTCGATCCACGGTTGTGGCGGATTTGTCGAGGTGAATATTTACGTTTTTATTATCGTTGCTCTTTTGGAATATGTTTGGGCTCTGAGAAAATGCAAGAAAATCTAGGAAACAAAGTTTGGATTCTTAGATAGAAGAACGCTAATTCCAAAATAATTGATTAATCGAGTATATTGCAACCGAATAAAAGACTACAGATCTTACTTTACTGTCCTCGTTCTTAAAAAAAATTTGTTTCAATTTTATTTTCGGTTAGTTAGTCTAATCAAGAATCACTGTTTTATAGGCGAGTTCATCCTTGATAAAGTCGAGGAAGGCGACGGATGCACGATTGGATTATTCTCATGTCACTGTAAGGATACTTTGTTACTAAATTAATGTTGTATATTGACTTTTTGCTTATGCAATATGAATCGTGAACTTTATTAGGTTGAACTACGCACGGTAGATGGATTGGTAAAGGAAAGTACTCAGTGTGCTCCAAATGGCTATTACTTTATTCCAGTATATGACAAGGTATGTTTCTAATTTAGTAGTACTTGCATTAATACAACTGAATTGGGAGGAAAGTTGAGTTGTTCTTCATTTTGACTTGTTTATCATTTATGGGATGCAATTACTCAGTGATCCTCATAGTACTTTGCTGGGTTCATTGAACTTTCAATTTGATATTTTGGATGGTCTTTTTGAGTTTGACATGAAAATGCTCATAATATGTTTTCCAAGATTACTAAAATCCTTCATTTCACGCAATTGTCAATGTATTGTAATGAGGGATGATTCTAATACAAGTAGTTGCCAGTAAATCACATTACTTGTTCTGCAACTGATATTTTTCCGTGTTTTTTGTGAGAATTTTTTTAGTGTTAGTGGAGTCAAATTTAACACAATCAATTGCTTTCTGCATTCATGTTTTGCTATAGCAGAATGATATGTAAAATGGGTTGTTATTTTATGTGAAATGCCATTCTGGAAGCAATATCTTGATCCAGTGATCTTATTTTTTCTTATTATTTCTGCTGTTTACATTTTCATAATGTGTTCTGGATTTGTTGACATATCCCCTCTGAAACAACCCACAGAGCCAATGCCTATGCTTTGTTTTTATCTGATCATTTCTATTTCTATTTCAGGGTTCTTTTGTGATTAAAGTCAATGGACCAGAAGGATGGTCATTTGACCCAGATAAGGTCAGTAAGTTAATTGTATTTGCACAGAATTTCTCATGCTCTGTGTATCCTTTATCCTCTTCTACCACTCGTATTGTATTCTCTAAAAATTAACTTGATGTTTAACCAACCAAAAAATTTGTAATTTGTAGGTGGCAGTCACTGTTGATGATACTGGTTGCAATGGTAACGAAGACATTAATTTTCGGTTCACAGGGTGCGTTTTGATATTTTTCATGTCAAAATTTATTTTTGATAATTTTTTCATCTTATCTCAAGCGCAATTTGAGTTCCGCGCTTGGCTCACTATTGATATCTTATTATCTTTAATTCGACTGTTGTCGTGTTCATACATTGTAGGTTCACCCTATCGGGTAGAGTTGTGGGAGCTGTTGGTGGAGATAGCTGTCTTGTTAAAGATGGAGGTCCTTCAAATGTGAATGTTGAACTTTTGTCTCGTAGTGGTGATCTCATATCATCAGTCGTAACATCATCGGAAGGGAGTTACTTGTTCAAAAACATTAGTCCAGGTATAAAGGGTCCACTTCTTATCTTGTGCATACACACCTGCACACATATATTTCGAAAATTACCATATGTACAATATTTTTCATTGGTGCAGGAAAATACAAATTACGTGCTTCGCATCCTGATTTAAGTATTGAAGTTAGAGGTTCCACAGAGGTTGGATGCTATTTGTTTTACTTTCTTTTTCACCATTTTGGGCTGTTATCTCTGTTGCCAATCATACCTTTTAATATGCTACTGATTGCAAATAAACTTTGCGACTGAATCATGTGAAAATATGTCTTTCAGGTGGAACTAGGGTTTGAAAATGGTGTAGTTGATGATATTTTCTTTGTCCCTGGGTATGAAATCCGTGGACTCGTTGTTGCTCAGGTATAGCAGAGCCAGCAGTGGCATGAAAGTGCAATATTGTTTTGAGTTGTTATATTCAATCTTTAGCAGGAGTTTCTAAAGACATATATAAATTGGAGTGTTATGTAAATCCTATCGTTTTTGTTTAATTTAATTTAATTTAATTTTTAATTGTAGCATTGTTTATTACTTTATTTTTGTTTTCTATCAGAAAGATGGTTGATATTCATTTTAATTGAGATAGGCCATATTTTTGCAATATAAATTTTTGTTTATTCAAGTTTTGGAAGTGTAAAATTGGATTCTAGACCAATCATCATTTAAACGTGCCTGACATTGTGCTTTTCCCACTTTCATCAATAAGTAAATGTCACTGTGCCGTTTTTGTAGGGAAATCCAATATTGGGAGTTCATATATATTTGTTTTCCGATGATATCAGTGAGGTAGACTGTCCACAAGGTTCTGGTAATGCCCCGAGACAGAGAAAAGCTCTCTGTCATGTTGTATCCGATGCTGATGGAAAGTTCACGTTTAAATCAATACCTTGTGGTAATTCTAATGTTCTTAGTTCTATTTGTGAAAAAATTCTATGCATTTTATGTTAATTTTTTTTCCCTTTGGATACTTTCCTTCCCACATATTTGAATATACTTAAGATGCAGCCCTTAACATTAGTTTTTTTCTTAATGCAGTTTATTCATTTATTGTCAGGCTGATGTGAAATTTACTTGAGCTTTTCTGCACATGCTAAAAGAAACTGAGTTTATGTTGATCCATGGGGGACTGGAGTTTTATGATAGTTGTTATTCTGTAGACTTAGCATAACATCTGGTTGCTGGACAAATATTGCTGTTTTTTGCTGAGAAAATTAGGAACATTAGATCAGTTATTTGATGTTGTGAGATTTCATATTCCCGTTTTGCAGTGCTTTTAGTCATTTATTTCTCCTTTAGCTGCTGGTTTTTTCCCATATGTATTGCCTTGAAGGGGATATGAATTAATTTGAACCAGAACTGGGATCTCATAGCTATAGAACAGCAGAAGCTGATGTTGCATTTTTTCTTTTGGGATAGGAATCAGATACATTTTTATAGAATAAATAAAGGGGGAAACAATAACAAAAGTGAACCTGAGGATTATTCGTATTTGTGTCGTGTGGATGGTTTTTACGTCCTCTTGGTTCCAAAGTCCGTTTATTGTTAAATGCTTGATGAGATATTCAAATTCTCATTTATGTTCTATGGGTGCTTTTATGTCTTCTTTTGTAACCTTTTACTTGGTCTATATATATATCAAGACATTTATCTGGTTTTATACATCCTGCTATGCTAAGATGCATTAGGATAGTCAGGTATTCATGCATCTTGGCAATTATTTTGTGCTTCTAGTGATTGTAGTGCCTCATGAAGTTTATTATTTACAGGACAATATAAACTTGTACCCCACTACAAGGGCGAGAATACAGTATTCGATGTTTCCCCTGCTTTTGTTTCCATGTCTGTTAAGCATCAACACATGACAGTTCCTGAAAAGTTCCAGGTAAATTGTTTAGTTGCTTAGACTAGGATGCACTAGATGTGCATCCTTAATGATCCCAGGATTCTATCCAAGGATTATCAGCCACTTGCGCATTTGACGAGACTCATAGACTATTTTGTATCTTTAGTGCAAACCCACTTTTATTTCCTTCAGGCTTCAGCTAATGAAACTGTTCAGAATTTACCATTCCTTCTGCACCTGATAATATGAATGTATGCAATTCTGGATTCTCTGTTTTTGCAGGTCACAGGATTTTCTGTTGGGGGTCGTGT
>SKCR01000320.1:0-79946 GCA_019454045.1 Zanthoxylum bungeanum | reverse complement strand
AGATTAAAAGCAGAAACAGGGAAGGAATAACAAATCTCGAATAAAGGAGAAAAAATGGCGCAGCCGCCTTTAAACCCTTCCCAAAACTAGGGGTGATCACAATTTCGGGTCAAATCGCGAACCGCACCGAACCGAATCGAACCGCGCGGTTTGAAAAAATATTAAAAATGATTTTGAACCGCACCGAATCGAACCGAAAATTTCGGGTCGGTGTGCGGTTTTGACCCATGTCAAACCGCGAACCGCCCAAACCGTAAATTTTGACTCGAACCGCGACCCGAACCGCCTAAACCGCCGACCCGCGTTCAAATTAAATTTTATTTTATATTTTTCTTCTTCTTTAACTATGAAAATTAAGATATTTAATGATCATATAACAATATGTAATGAATAAATGAAAATTATGTAATTTCTTCTTCAATTATAATGTGAAAACACACAAAATTATCTTAAAAAATTTATAATCCAACCCGCTGACCCGAACCGCCCAAACCGCCAACCCGAACCGCCGGGGGTGTCCTTATCAAATTTGCGGTTTCGTTTTCTAATTTCCCAAACCGCCAACCCGCGCGATTTGAAGTAAAATACGAAAAAACCGCCCCGAACCGCACCGCGAACACCCCTACCCAAAACCTGCGTATTTCATCTTTCTTTTCCTGTGTATTAAGCCAAGCGGTCATAGACCCGATTTAAAGGACGGGTGGGTTGACCCGATTCATCATAGCCATATCACTCAAAAGTAAGGGTGGCAATTTGGGTCAGGATTCATTTATTCGTTCGATTTGATTCGCTTTAAAATTAATACGGGTTTGAAAAAATGGATTCATTTAATAAATGAGTCAATTCGTTTCAATTCATTTACGAATTTAAGCTCATTGATTCATTTATTCGTTTATGATTCGTTTTATTATTTCTATTTACTAGTTTTTGTTATTTTTCAATTAAGATTCGATATTTGGTGAGGTATTTTTAGTAAATATATTAATTACATATTTCACATGTATATATTTATGAAGAATTACTGTAAATCAAGTGTGGTAAATTATTTTATTAAATAATAGCATGACTAAACGAATATTCGTATTCGATTAGTTTAATAAACGAATCGAATACAAATCCTGAGTAAATTAATTTATTAAATAATATCATGACTAAACGAATTTTCGTTTAATAAGCGAATCGAATAAGAATCCATCACATTTCGATTCAATTCGTTTAGGATTCGATACAAATTTGATTCGTTGATTCGTTTTGCCACCCCTACTCAAAAGCATAGTTCTAAGTAGACTCGGCCAAACCGAACCGTATGGCTCCAGTTCGGTCCTAATTTTTTTTTAAAAATTTTAAATTTTAGTAATGATTTAAAAAAAATAAAATAAAAATGAGATTAAAAAAATTATTTAAAATTATTAGTTTAAATATAGATTACATTAAATTAAAAATAAAATTAAAGAGCTTGAATTTAAATTTTTAAAAACTTAAATTGTCTACGTATCATCTAGGGGTGAGAGGAATCAAAGCTCACGTAGTTCCATTATTTTTTAAAATAGTTCCTCATTACAATTATTTACGCATCAATCATCATCATTATCAGTGTTTGTTGATCATTCAGCTCTCGTTCCGCTTGCACTTGTAGATGCATTGTCTAACAAGTCTTCAAAGTCATCGAGGGCATCTTCTTATTACCTCAGATCAACTCGAGTCCAATCATCCACACATATTGTTGCTTCTAAAGTGCTTGGATGTAATGAAGATCGTCTCGCTTTCAAAATATTACCTCATAAGCTAAAGGTTTGTTCAACCGTAACAGTGGAAACAAATGTTGTCAGCACCTCTTTAGCAATAATTGATAAAACATGATAGACATTTTGATGTCGATTCCACCATTCAAGTACTTGAAAATTTTTACGCACTAAACTTTCAACTAGAAACTCGAAATTGGTAGATAAATCATTATCTAATTCCGAGTTGTTAGTCATGTTATCCCTATATTTTTTATTTTGTTGTAGTAACTAACGATCCATACGTTAAGTTTTGAACTAATTACAGGTTCGCTACTAGATTGTCTTAATGATTGTAAGTTATATCTATTAGCATCATCATTAAATAAATCTATTAAAATAATTTTATTTTATCTATTATTTTTATAATATTAATTTCATCAGATATTTCTAAATATGTATAGTAAGTTTGTAAGGCATTATTCATATATGTATAGTAAGTTTGTAAGGCATTATTCAGACCTTATAATTTAAACTTAGGATCAAAAATTTTGGCAATAAGATAAAGTAATGAAATGTCTTTAAAATTAGTTTCGAATAAGATAAATTTTGGTTTATAATTAGTTTCGAATCAGTTTGTTCTTTTAATTTGTATGCATAATTAGGATTTAGAGAGTCATTAGAAAAAAAAATTAAATTCAAATTTGTGCAAGATAAATAAGAAAGGTTCGAGCAATTACCTTGTATATTAAGTTGTGCTAGGGATTGCCTTAGTGTTCCTTAATCGAAAAGGAAATTTTTGGTTGAATTTGTCATTGAATTTTGAATCTGATTTTTTTTTTTTTTGTGTTTTGTTTTGAGTCTTACGTGGTCTTTTTTAATTTTTTTTAGTCTTATTTTCTTGTCTTGTCTTGTCTTTGCCTTTGTTAATGTTTTTTAGTATTTTCTTCATTCTTGAGTTTGTTTTATCAAGATTGCCAGTGTGTTGGTTGATATTATGGGTCAGCCAAGAGATAATATCTTTCGTACTATAGTATTTGTGAAAGATGAGGTGTGTAGTGTGATTATTGATGGGGAACATTGGGCTAATTTAGTGAGTACCAGTCTCGTGGATAAATTGAGGTTGTCATTACGAAACCTTCCTAAGCCTTATATGTTAAGAGGTTTGCCTAATTGTGATGAGGTTAAGATGGAGTATCAAGTCATGGTTGCATTTACTACTAGGAGGTTTAATAATGAGGTATTATGTGATGCGGTGCCTATGCTTGATTGTCACGTATTGTTGGGTGGTTCATTGAAGTATGATAGGCAAGTGTGGCATCATGTTGAGAGGAGTATGTACATTTATGTCACAGAGCGGAGGTCATTGATTCTTTCTCTTTTAACACCACAACAAGCCTATAAAGATTAATTAATAATGAAGAGAGAAGTGAGGTTGAAAACTGGACAAAAGAAAGAGATGTTGAGTGCTTAGAAAATAAAATTGCTAATGATATTGTGAATGTAAAAGAAGAAAATATGGGCATGGTAGTGAGTGAGCAAGTAGTGACGAGTGAGTGTGGTGCTGAGGTTATTTCTATTACTAAAGTGGATGACTTAGCTGTTACTGGTTATGATAAATTTGAAGCTCAATGCATGACTAAATGTATTGATGGAACTACATGTGTAGTCGAATGTGTTGAGAGTTTTGTGCATGCAAGTGCGAGTAGTGAGTCGGGAAATACTTTAGTAAATATGTGTGAGAGTTTTGTGAGTATTAAGTATGTAGAATTTGTTATGAATGAGATTGAGACTGTGACCTTAATTAGAAATCTCATTGGGGTAGTGAATGCAATGAAAATAGATTTTGAGGAAGAGTATGGGTAAGAGGGAATAATAGACAAGCATTATTGTACTAACATTGACACATTTCTTCCACGTGATTTTTCTTTGTTTCAGAATAATCATCCAATTGATTTTATCATTACTATCTATAATCTGGGCACGGATTTAAGGATGAATCATTTTCAAAAGAGGGGGAATGATATGATCCAGAATTGGCTTGGTCATATTTGCGTATTTGAGTCATTTTGGTGGATTTGGAAGATTCCTTGGGTTTTGAAGCTTGGGCCATGCATGGGACTTTATATGAAGGCTTTATAATGTATACGGCATGTATAGAATGGGTATTGTGTTAGGGTTGGTGCTATGAGCGCCAATTTCCTATGTATTTCCCCGTAAATACCCTTGTATATATTTTATAAATGAATAAAATAAACAACTTATGTAATATAAATTCTTTTATTATATGGTAAAGACGTAAATGACCATAGAGTGATTGATTATAATATAGTGCAAAAGCGTTGCAACTGGCATTGAGCAATGTCATAACAGTATCATTCTTTAACTGTTTCTGGTCAAGGTTTACAATTACTTGGCCAGTAAGTAAACCCGCTGAGACCGGTACGTGTCGTATATTGGTATGTTGGATTCTAATGGTTTCTCAATGAACCATAAGTCTCGGGAGACTCATATAGAGACGTATGTATTTATATCAGATAAACACTGAACGACTCACTAAAGATTCTTAATAAATGGTACAACAACGTCAATAAGAATCTTCTCGAGTTGAGTGAGCATAATGATCATTTAACTTGAGATACCACTGTGGATATATGAGGCATCCTCCACACTTTGATGGCAGTCACGTCACCGATCTATTTAGATCAGACCTTCGTCTGTTCATTGAGTGTGGACTGATCCTCAAGATATCCTGTATGTATTAAGATATGATCCATCAGTTTTGTGTACAGAGCATAGGTATCAATTTATGGAATTAGAAATCTGTTAAATCCATGGGCTCGTGGTACACTGTAGAAATCAGTTCTAAATGTTATTTAAGAGATTGCAAACAGAATCGTCAACATGATTATACCTAAAGAGATTTGACGTTTATATATATATATCTCTAGGATAATCTGGATGTCTGTGACGGAAGGATTATATGTATGCAGTGACCTTGACCTGTATGGTTCAGAGATTTTATCTGTGTTTGTCATAATTTACGGGTGTATAGATTATGGACACAAAATTGGATTTCGTGACGGATATGTCTGAACCTAGAGAGTCTCACTAATAAGATATATGTTGGGGTCAAATCAGAAAGGCGCAGCGGAATGAGAGCGGTTCGGGTGAAATCGTAGTTTAAAATTTTTAAACTTACGAATAAATTATTTAATATCCAATATTAATAATTCATTCATATTTCACATGAACATATTTATTCGATATCATATAACGACATAAATAATAAAGAAACACCGCGAAACTTTTACGAAAACGTTTTTCGACAAAATAGCATAAAACGCGTTTCTGGCCGAACCAACCGACCAATGCTCATAGGGACTGCCCAGGTCAGCCCCTAAAACATTTGGACAGTACGTAGGCTGCCTGAACAGTGACCAGTTCGCTATTTGCTGTTACCCGGTAACTCCGTTTTTCACCGTTTTCACGTATTTTCACTCCGTAATAATTTCCGATAAATATTCTCTTGGGCAATTAAAATAAACTAATTTATTCTAATTACCCAATAAATAAAAACTGAATTTTTATCAGAAAAACCAGATTTATCATTAATTGCAATAAGACCCCAAAGTTTTGCAATTTAATCATTTTAGTTTTTAAATATGTCAATTACATATTTAATTGATTCCAAATCAATCCCAAAATAATTTTTAAAATTTTGCAACAAAACCAGAAACTTTTCCAGATTTGCGCAAACTACCCAGTAATTTTCCAGAATTACGAAACAGCCCAGAACTTTAATTAATTGCAATTTGGCCCAATTTGTTCAAAACACATCAAGATCAAATCCAATTAATCCCAAATTTGACATACATCAAATATACATCAAATTATAATATATATATGAAAAGCCCCAAAATTTGAGTGGGTTAAGAACCCTAATTTCATTAAATACTCAAATTGGGCAATTTACATTAAATTGATAAAATTCAATACTTTAATCTTCAAATTGCCACACCAATTAAATCTCACCATCATGAAATTAATCAAGAATAATTCTAGGTTAATTATGAATGGCTAATCAAATCTAGAATGATAACTTTAATTTCTAATTAATCAATTAAGCATAATTACACCTAATTAGCTTAATTAATTAAACATACATGTTAATCACATCCAACAAGCTTCCAACAAATTTAATTACAAACTAAAGAGTAGAGAAATTAATCTTAGCAACACAATTAAAGATAAGATAAATAGAAACAATTTCTTTCTTGAAGGAAATTGAGAATTACTTACAAAATTTCCAAAATCCTTAAGCTTTTCTCTTTGATTTTCCTTCAAAACTCTCTCAACTCACTTTGTAATTTTGTTAAACTTGTGTTACTCTTTTTTGCTTTGCTTGCTGGAAACTATTAAAACAAAAACAACTTATTGTCTTTTTTTTTTGTCATTTTTGGCATTGATGTTGTAAAAGAAAAAACAAAAACATTTTTTTTTATTTTTTTTTGTTTACACACCTGCCGAATAATGAACAAAAATAAATAAATAACAATTACTTAAAATTTTGTTCAATTCTTATTAGCCCACATTTTACTTTAATAAATATAACAAATATCTATCATAAAGTAAAATAACAAATGGGCCAATAAAAACAAGCCATTTTCAAACTTTAATAAAGCAAATCATTAATTTAAGATACTTTTAATATTAATTAATTAATTATTTAACAATTAAATAATTAAATAATAAATATCTCAAATATATGTATTATATTTACATTAAATATCTCAAATACATATATTAATGATAAATGTTAAATATCACAATTTGATATTTAATTAATATGTATTTAATAATATCAAATATTAAATACAAATACACATTAATTCGGAAATGACCGTTAGGTCCCGATTGCATGTATTTTTCGTTTAACCGTTAAATGAGTTATAAATAATCAGTATTATTTATAACAGTTGTCCTAGTGCTCTACGAGTATATTTAATTAGTGAGACTCTCTAGATTCAGGCATATCTGTCACGAAATCTAATTTCGTGTCCATAATTCACCCACCCGTAAATTATGACGACCACAGATAAACTCACTGAATCATACAGGTCGAGGTCACTGCATACGTATAATCCCTCCGTCACAAGTATCCTGATTATCCCAGAGATATAGATATAAACGTCAAATCTCTATAGGAATAATCCCGTCGACGTATCAATTAGCAATCTCTAAATAACATTCGGAACTCACTTCTGAAGTATACTATGGCCATAGATTTAATAGATTGCTAATCACATTTGGACTACCTATGCTTTGTACACACAACTGACGGATTCTTTCTTGATACTCACAGGATATCATGAGCATGAGTCCACACCCAACGAACAGGCGGAGGTCTGATCTAAATAGATCGGTGACGTGACTGCCATCTAAGTGTGGAGGATAACTCATATATCCACAGTGGTATCTCAAGTCAAAGAATCACTATGCTACTCAACCCGAGAAGATTCCTATTGACGTTGGTGTATCATCTATTAGGAAATCTTTGGTGAGTCATTCAGTATTTATCAAATAAACACCTACACGTCTATACGAGTCTCCCAAGACTCATGGTTCATTGGGATAAACCAACGGACCAAGTCCGATATACGACATGTACTGATCTCAACAGATTTTACTAACCGACCCATGTCAGTAAATCTTGACCAGGAACTTAATTTAAGGATATACAACTTATAGTGACACTTCCCAATGTCAATTACAAGCTATGTTGTAACTGTGCATTACGTTGTAAATCCTAGGGTCTTTGTCTAATATATATACATATCACTAAACTAAATTTAGTTCCAATCCAATCAATCTATTCGATAATTAGATCGAATACGTATATAAAAGACCAGATGTGCTTCCATTAAATTAGTAATATTATGGAAAAATATATTACTCGTATTCATGAATCAGACATAAATACGATTCGGATTGGAGCTCAGAGCACCAACCCTAACAATTTCTCCCGCTTGCTCTAGTGCCAATCCATGGTATCATATACACATCACAATGTGTATCACATACTCATGGCCCTCAAGAACTCACCTAGCGTTCAAGAGGTAGGTAACAACAAGTAAGCCCGCTATGACATATTGAGTTTGTCCAACAAACACAATCATTTTCCTTAGCAAGCATCATTCATATTTTTGTAGAAACTAAGTTCTACATAAATATGACTCAGATGCCATCTCAACATTGTGCTTCAGCTACTAAATTGTCTAAGTATTTATGGATCAAATCCAAAATACTTTGTAGACAACCGCAAACACAATACTAATAACAAACTTCTAATCTTCGAGGTCACTATGCAACTTCATAAGTCAATACTTCATAAATTACAACTAACTCCACTCTTGTAGTGGAATCATCTGTGACACTCCTACTGCATTGTTTCTGACTCTTTATGACGTAGATTGTCTAACGTCATAATTAGAATCAAAACTAATCTAACCCTAATAGTTGCAGATTTATTCTCCATTAATTAGAAAACTGTTCTTAATATCTCAAAGATAATAAAGAACATGTTTCAATACTCATCTTATGGTATAGAGGATATCAAAATAACTCGTAACAATTACGATTAAATTGATATCTCTAATCGCACTCAATATAGTATTCATTATGCCATCATCCTATGATGCATAAGATTGATTAGACATTATAATCAATATCTCTTTCGAAAAAGAAATCATCTTTTATGAAAGATGAATATTATACATAAGATATTAAGATACACACTAACTGTCAAACAGTTATACTAACTGTCAAACAGTTATACTAACTGTCATACATAAAGTCTTGTTGCGTCTAGGAGAATCTCACAAGTCTCTTAGTTTTATATCTTATATAAAACTTTATATCAAATATAATAGAGACTACTCTCACTGCTTTAAATGAGAAAATAAGACTGAGGTAAACCTTTTTACCTCAGAAACATCTCATTATTACATTAATAATGACAATGTCATTATGATGTAAAATACTAGAAAGAAATTTGTACGCTCCCACTAACCCTTCAATCTCATATGTATTCTCCATGCTTTGATAAAATCTGACAATCTGACTAATATCAAAATTAGAAAACACAAATTTCCAGAAAGCTCATATGAGTCTACAATAGGCTCTATAAGCTAATATACTAAATTGTAATATTAGCATAATACAAACTCCAGGGCCATTCCAAAATGAATTCTTCAAACTAAGAACTCACAATGGATCTCTTATCTGAAGAAACCATTCAGAAACGCCACTTTGTATTCTTTAGCTAAAATGTACAATTTAATATCATTATTAACCATCAGATCCTCAATTGTTCAATCAATGCGACTGGAGACAAGTTTCCTTGGAATCTACAATAGATTGCTGAGTATAACTTTTCTCACTGTCATACTATAAAGGTCGAACCTTTAATAAGCTCACTGTGCTTTTGCTGCGTAAACCGTTTGTACATTTTATGAACGATTCATAATAAAAGCTCAATCAAGTTCCAAACTTGATCGTAGTAAGCTATGAACAATCTTAGATCTATGGTCTAATACTAAATTCCAGAATCGATATCAAATATCGTTTTCCACTATAAGTTATAGGATAATTTTCTTTGATAAGAAAACAACAAAATCATTAAGTATCAAATACTTTGCTAATGATTCTGACATCCTATAGCACTTATATGGAAGTAATTTAAGGGTATTTTCATCTTATTAATTATGTTGTTCCATTTATAGTTTAACACCGTATTTGACTTCAATAAGTCAAGTATTTTCTACAATAGTTAACATCCAATGTTACACACTAAGTAATAAATAATTTTATTACTCGAGATCGTAGAAAAGATATTCTATCAAATATAATACAATATTTTATTAAATAAAATAAATGATAAACTTCTACTCGTACCTCCGAGGTGCAAGTAATATCAATTATACAACCATTATTCAAAAGATAGATTCAAATCTCAAACATTTCAAGATTCGAATTTTCTACTTATACATATCATATACGTAACTGTAGAAACTAATGGAACATTAATTAAAATGATGAATTAGTGTTACTGTAGCATAACCCCAAAAGTATTGAAACTAATTCGGTAACACTCAATATCAAACGAATCAAATCGTATAAGATCCGATTTATTCCGTTAACCAATTCCATCAATATGGAATCGTGGAAGAATTATATTGAGTAAGAATCATATTCTTTGAATAACCTTAGAACAAATTGCCATAAATTCATATGTTTGATCGTATCAAACATCTTTGAACAATTCAAAGACACATAATGAATTTTAAAGATACTGTTTTCAAAACTTCAGATCGAATATCTTTAAACCAGTCAAAATATTCTATCTGCGTTTCATCAGAAACACGTAACTAAGTCATGACAATTCATTGACTAAGTTATGAAGTAAAGAAAACTATCTTAAGCAATTTACAATTCATTAAATTACATACATCCAATGTATTAGTTTAATAAATTTTGTGGTCCAATGACAGTCATTGGTTAAATGAGATTTAGTCACTTTCCCGAATACAATATTCGTTAAATGGATAAGGATATGTGGTGTGATCTCAGAGTTGATGTTGTTGATAGTATCGTTCAGAATACTGAGCCAAATCCCACGGATACACTTGAAGCTTGCATCACCAACATGACTGACAACGAGCTAGATGCTGAAATCCTAGAATGTATCAACTACCTTGACAAACCATTCCGATTCAAAGCGACACCACAAGTGGAAAGCCTGGAACTGCCAAAGACAGATCGAATCAAGCCTTCAGTTGAAGAACCACCATAGCTGGAGCTGAAGTTACTTTTGAGCCATCTCAGGTATGCATTTCTTGGAAACTCTTCTGAATTACCTGTTATTATTTCTTCTTCACTAACATTGGAGCAGGAAGAAAAGTTACTGAGAGTGTTAAGAGAACACAAAAGAGCCATTGGCTGGACTATAACAGACATTCGAGGCATTAATCCATCATTTTGCATGCACAAGATTCTGATGAACGATGAGTAGAAACCCACAGTGGAGCATCAACGGAGACTCAATCCAATTATGAAGGAAGTCGTGAAGAAAGAAATCATCAAATGGTTGGATGTTGGCATCATTTACCCCATCTCAGATAGTACTTGGGTGAGTCCTATGCAGTGTGTGCCAAAGAAAGGAGGAATTACTGTGGTCACCAATGAAAAGAACGAGCTGATTCCAACAAGAATGGTGACTGGATGGAGAGTATGTATGGACTACCGAAAGCTGAACAAAGCCACAAGAAATGATCATTTTCCGCTACCATTCATTGACCAGATGTTGGATAGACTGGCGGGACATGAGTTCTATTGCTTTCTTGACGGATATTCAGGGTACAATAAGATTGCCATCACCCCAGATGATCAGGAGAAAACCACCTTTACATATCCCTATGGTACTTTTGCTTTCCGCCTATGGTACTTTTGCTTTCTGCATGATGCCATTTGGATTATGTAATGCCCCCGCCACTTTTCAGTGTTGCATGATGGCCATATTCTCAGATATGCTGGAGCAGAGTATGAAGGTATTCATGGATGACTTTTCTGTGTTTGGAGATTCTTTTGACCATTGCTTGCAAAATCTGGAACAAATGTTACAAAGGTGCGAAGAGACAAACCCGGTACTCAACTTGGAGAAATGCCATTTCATGGTACAAGAAGGCATTGTTCTTGGACACCAGATCTCACAAAAGGGAATCGAGGTAGACAAAGCAAAGATTGAAACAATTGAAAAACTACCTCCACCAACATCTGTCAAAGGGATTCGGAGCTTTCTCGGACATGCAGGTTTTTACGGGAGATTTATCAAAGACTTTTCCAAGATTGCTAAACCTCTATGCAATCTTCTGGAGAAGGATGTGCCTTTCAACTTCACCAAAGAATGCCAGGAATCTTTCGAGATCTTAAAACAGAAGCTGGTCTGTGCCCCCATCATTGTAGCACCAGACTGGATCCTTCCATTTGAAGTGATGTGCGATGCTAGTGATTTTGCTATAGGTGCAGTTTTTGAACAACGTAAAACAAAGATTTTCCACACCATTTATTATTCCAGCAGAACTTTGAATGAAGCTCAACTCAACTACACAACCACCGAAAAGGAGTTGCTCGCAGTTGTGTACGCTTTTGACAAATTTCGCTCCTATTTGCTGGGTCCCAAAGTGGTGATCTACACAGATCATTCAACAATCAAATATCTGATCACGAAGAAAGATGCCAAACCCATATTGATCTGTTGGATACTTCTTCTACAAGAATTTGATATGGAGATTCGAGACAGGAAAGTGACAGAAAACCAGGTGGCAGATCACTTATCGAGGCTCGAGAGTGGAGAAACAGCTGGCAAAGAACTGTCAATCAAAGAAACTTTTCCAAATGAACAACTGTTTGCCATGAAATAACAGGAAGTCCTTTGGTATGCTGACTATGTCAACTACATTGTGTCAGGAAAATGGCCGTTGGAATGGACAACTCAGCAATGGAAGAAGTTCTTCAAAGAAGTCAAACACTATGTCTGGGATGAACCGTACCTGTTTAAACGCTGTGCTGTTCAATTATTGAGATGGTGTGTTCCACATGAGGAGGTCAACAATGTTCTGCAACACTGTCATTCATCACCATACGGCGGACACTTCAGCGGAAACAAAACTGCAGTAAAAGTTCTTCAATCAGGTTTGTTCTGGCCCACTCTTTTTAAAGATGCTTATCTTTTTGCTCTTCAATGTGACAGGTGCCAGAGACGGGAAATATTTCCAGGAGAAACGAAAGACCATTGCAAAATATTCTGGAAGTGGAGATATTCGATGTGTGGGGTATTGATTTCATGGGACCCTTTGTTCCATCATTTGGAAACATGTACATCCTGGTTGCTGTAGACTACGTTTCCAAATGGGTTGAAGCAATTGCACTGCCATCCAATGATTTAAAAGTGGTGATCAAATTCCGGAAAAAGAACATTTTCACTCGGTTCGGAACACCTCGTGCAATCATCAGCGATGGTGGCTCAAATTTCTGCAACAGATACTTCGATGTACTCCTATCCAAATATGGAGTTACTCCCAAGGTTGCCACAACTTACCATCCACAGTCAAATGGACAGGTTGAGGTTTCAAACAGGGAGATCAAAAGAATCTTGGAGAGAACTGTTGGATCAACAAGGAGGGACTGGTCTACAAAACTAGATGATGCATTATGGGCCTACTGGACAGCTTACAAGACACCCATTGGTATGTCCCTATATCGATTGGTGTTTGGGAAAGCGTGTCATCTGCCAGTTGAGCTTGAGCACAAGGCGTACTGGGCACTGAAGAAGTTGAATCTTAATTCACAAGCTGTATGAGAGAAACGACTTCACCAACTCAACGAATTGGAGGAGTTTCGTCTACAGGCTTATGAGAATGCCAGATTGTACAAAGAAAAGACAAAGAAATGGCATGACCGAAAAATAGTGCACAGACAGTTGGAACCAAGGCAGCATGTGTTGTTGTACAACTCAAGGTTGAAACTTTTCCCTGGAAAGTTGAAATCAAGGTGGTCAGGTTCTTTTGTGATCACTCAGGTTTTACCTTATTGAGCATTTGAGTTACTGGATTCGAACACCAACAACACATTCAAGGTTAACAGTCAGCGTGTCAAGCACTACTGGGGAGAATCATTTGAGCGACAAAAATAAAGTGTCACACTTTCAGATCCAGCCTAACGTTCGAGAAGTCACGTCTAGCTAACAACGATTAAACTTAGCGCTCGCAGGGAGGCAACCCATGCAATTTTTTGTATATATTGTGATTGGTGTGATTTAATTTTGTGTGTTTAGTTTTTGCAGATTAAGTCATTTAAAGATGGAAGAAGCTCTAGCAAATCTTCACAAGCAATTTCATTCTCTCCCTCAAAAATCTCTGATGAAAGTTTACAAAGCTCGCTTGGAACGAATGAGATTACTAACGATCCATGGTGTTCCTAATAACATTCATTGGGTAATTGAAGCACGGGTCCGATTGGCAGGTGAGTCTTCTGACTCTTTTATTTCACATCTTCCTGGTTTTGGAAGAAGTACCTATGCAAAGAAACGTAGAGCTAAGCAAATGGGTGTTTGTTACAAATGTGCACGCTGGAATTGCAATACTCGTTGTCGTTCTTTAGGAATGGTGTCTAATAATCGCGAAGATAAAATTAAATTCATTAGGGATGGCTTGAGTAAAGAGTCTTTAGATGATATATCTTCGACTCTTGAGACGCATCCCAGTGGATATATTCAAATAGCCTTTCGTAAATTACATACACTATTTCAAAAAGAAAGACAACAATTAAGTTTTGGAATCTGACTCAAAAAGACCCTGTTTGCCAATTTATAAGAAAATTGGATGTGAAGCTTATCCCTGACGCATAGACGTCAATCAAGCCGCTACTTTTCTTGTACATATTATATCTCTTAGTCTTTTCCTAATAATTGTGATTTGTTTTTTTCATTTTCTTTTATTTTCTCCGACAGGATCCAGACCTTTTTGACTATAACGATTTATTTTACTGTTTAACTAATAATTGTCATTTGGCAGGTACTAGTGCTATTATTTTACTCACCCTTTTTCAGGTATTATAAATTCAACTCATCATTGCACTTTTGAAGACATCCAGAGTAAAACATGGAAGCCACTTCAAGAAGATGAGTTGAAAACATCTGTGTGTTTTGCGGTACTAGTGTTGGTGTTAAGCCACAATACGTAGAAGCATCACAGGAATTGGGTCGAGTCTTAGCTGCAAGGAATATGCACTTAGTATATGGCGAATGCAATCTTGGACTTATGAGGATCGTTTCAAAAGCTGTACAGGAATGAGGCAGTCCCGTTTTGGGAATCATCCCAAAACCCTTGGCAGAAGCAAATCTTATTGGACCATCAAACGGAGAATAGCTAATTGTGTCAGGTATGTCTGAACGATGTAGAAATGATTAACCGTGCTGATGCTTTTATTGCTTTGCTAGGTGGCTTGGGTACATTGGAGGAAATTTTTATAGTGTTATCTTGGGCAAACTTGAACATACACCGAAAACCGCTTGGACTATACAACGTTGAAGGATTTTATGATTTTCTTTGTGTATTTCTTGATGATGCCCGGAGAAATGGGTTCGTGTCAAAACCTATGAAAGAACTCCTCTTTACTGCCAGAACTGCTCCGGATCTAATTGACCAAATCTTAACCTATGAACCATAAATTGACCCTGTCCTTTCAAAGATAAATTAGTCCGAGGACGATCATGGTAAGAGGCGTAGGATTAATCTGGATCTTAACCTTTAATTTCCTGTAGAATTTCAGCTAACCAGGTACTATCTTCTAAACTCTTCTTCTACTGTTTAAGACATTGGGGACAATGTCTCATTTAGGCTTGGGGGAGGGAATTAGTTGATTAATATCTTGTTTTTTTAGTTGTGTGTTGTTTTTATTTTTAGTCCAAAAATTTTCGAAAAATAAAAAAAAAAATTGAAAAATTGAAAAAATTACAAAAATATTCTGTGTTTTTGTGTTTTTTTTTTGACTAAAAAGGTGAAATTGGTAATAGATAGCTGAGTAAGGAGTTTCCACTCCTGAGACGTATTTCAAACCTATTTTGGAACAAGTTAATTTTTGTTTATTTCCTTTTGAATTATTTAATTTGTGAATTCTCCATAATACTGACTAAAATGGATCTTATATGCTCTGTTGGCAGGTATTATCAACATGCATGGTAACATACAGACATGAGCTATAATTGAAAATTTTGTAATATTCAGTGCTCTAGTTTAATTGGAGGAAGCATCTCAAAAAGTGATGGAGTAAAAAAAAAGAAAGTATGAGATCCGAGTTATTAAGTCTGTAAGGCTGTTTTAACACCTAGTTCCCTAAAGCCAACTGGTTTGGGAGTCACTGGTCCAAAGCTCGCTACATGGATCAAGAATGTTGCAAAAATATATATATATCTGAAGTCTAAGTAATTAAGTCCGTAGGGGTGTCTTAACACCTGGTACCCTAAAGCCAACTGGTTTGGGAGCCACCGAACCAACACTCGCTACATAGATGGAAGATATTGTATATAAATAAAAAAAAAATCAAAAATCAAAGAAAAATCATAAAAATCATAAAAATTATTCAATTACTACAAAAAGGTGTGAATTCTGATAAAACTTTAAGACAAAAATATTACTCTCCTATGAACTGCACTTGTGACTGTTGTGGGCAAAAATGAGTTGTTTAATATTCTATTGGCTGTGTATATGGAGAATGGTAAATATAATCGGAGAATTTACTTATTCAGTAATTTATAAAGAAACAAAACAACTAGTAACTTGGAGTAGAAGTTTCACCTGATTAGTCACTAACATCTTTATTTTATTTTCTCTTGTCTTTTTGCTTTTGTGTGCATTAGTTTCACTACCTTTTTACTTTTGTAAAATGTTTGTGGGTATCATTGCTGTAAACCCTCACGAGACTACAACTCGTCCACTAGGGACACCTAGGGGTTTAAAGGCTTGTTGCATACGCTAAATGCAACCGTGATCCCTACGAAAGTGGCTTAGTTAAATTTTGGAAATGTTATTTTATTCTATGTTTTGCTCGAGGACTAGCAAAATGTTAGGTTTGGGGGTGTGATGAGTGGTAAATATATCACTATTTCCCACTCATTTAACCTAATATTTTGTATAGTTTCTTGATTTTTGTGAATATTTTGATGTGTTTTGTGTTATTTTGTAGATAAATAAAGTTTCAGGACATTCTGGAGGTGATTTGGAGCAAAACAGTGAAAATTGGAAAAAAAGGGCATTTTTGTAATTAGGCCGCGTCGCGACGCGCAAGCCCTTGGCGTCGCGACGCCTAACATGCACCAGAGCTGCTAACGTGCGCCGGGTCAACGGGTCAGAATTTGAGAAGTTTGACTTTGCTAACGTGCGCCGTGCCATGTGTCACCATCACAGCCGATTTGCTAACGTGCGCCATGCCACATGTCATCATCCTACGGTACTGACAATCACCATTGCCACGTGTGCCACGTGTCACTCCACGTCACCGCCACATCATCATCCACATCACCAGTTGATCGAGTCCAAGTGCCACATCATCGCCACATCATCATCAACCAATCACAGCGTGCCACGTGTCGCAATCCTACGGTGTCGACACTCCCTTTCACCACGTGTCGCCACGTCATGCCACATCAGCATAATAATTGAGCTCTCAGCCCCCTTGCCACGTGTCGCCTTATCTCCTTATCCAGAATCACCACGTGTCAGAACCTCAGCATACCACGCCAAAAAGAGCCAGCGTCACGACGCTATAACCTTTGGCGTCGCGACGCCCAGAGCCTATCCGCACCTATAAATTGAGCTCGAGATTTCAGTTTTAGATGTACCATTCTCTCTGATTTCTTTGATGTAAATAGATAGTTTTCTATCTAATTTCTTTAAAATTTTAGTTTTGTAATAAATTTTAATTACGTTCAGTAATAATAGTAATTTACTTTCTTTATTTTTACAGTTTTTACTATTCAACCATGAGGAGGTAACTTCCCCCTGCTAGGGTGAAAGGTAATTCTTTTACTATTGCTATTTAGATTAGTCTCCCTTAAAAATAATATATTCACTATTTAAAATTTGACTTAAAAAGGATGCCGCCATATTGGTCGGTTGGTAATTCATTTTAATCTGGTTTAAACCTGACTAAGCAAGGATACCGCCAGATTGGTCGGTTGGTAATTAAATTTTCTTACCGCCTATATGGCAGGTTTATTTTGGTTCCGCCTTTATGACTGGTTGGACTTAATATTGACTTAATCAGGTTACCGCCTATATGGCTGGTTGGTAAAAAATCACAAGTTAATATATTATATTAAGGAGATATCTAATTAGTTGTTAGTAAAAGTTGATCCTTTTACCTTAGCATTTTATTTTCTTGTAATTTACTTTTCAGCTTTTACTTTACCGCAATCACCTTTCAGCAGTTTTATTTTATGTCTTTTACTTTTAAGTTTTTACTAGCCCTAGTTATGTGTCGTAACTAAGTTAGATATCTGGGGTTGTGATAAATTCCAATATCACCAGTTTATAAGAGGTTAGATTATAGTTTGGGTAATATAAAGATTTATTTATTGAGTCTTAATCTTAATGCTTTTTCATTAACTGGCCATTAATAAAATTGAACTGGTAAACTTAAAATGAACTTGGAAAAGAGATTTTAGGTTTAAGACCTTAGACTCAATAACCCACGATCTTCCTTAAGGATAGATAACCCTTTAATAGATTTCCTTACAGGATGGGAATATACCTGTCGGGCGGGGGTAACCATAATTGGAACTTAATCTTAATAAATCCAGGTAATTTGGTTGACATATACATATGGTTCAATTGGGTTATACTGGATATTTGTAGTTGACCATCGGAAGAGGCTTTTACATAATTTAGTGTTCCAGGTTAATAAATCAATATTTTACCCAACTATAAGATAACCACTTCATCTTTAAATAATATTGGAAAGATTCAAAACCCTAGAGAGTTTTTAATATTGAATTTTCTTAAACCTACTTTCAAGAAATTTTATTTATTTGTTTTTAAATTCAAAATCATCACCATTTCAAATCAATCAATCAACCTGTTAGATATTAATAATTATTTGACCTAATAAAATTAATAGATTAGGTATTAAGTCCTCGTGGGATCGATACTTTTTATACTACTTGAACGATACGTACGCTTACGTTATACGTGTGTGTAAGTACCGGTCACTTAGTCGAAGAGACTGACCCTTATACCTATAGAGAAATGATGTTGGACATCGACTCCGCGAAGTGGCAAAAGGCCATGAAATCAGAGTTATACTCTATGCATCAGAATCAAGTTTGGGACTTGGTTCCGCTTCCTGAAGGAATTGTTCTATCGGCAGTAAATGGGTTTACAAGAGGAAGCGTGGGCTTGACGGAAAGGTTGAAATCTTTAAGGCCAGACTGGTAGCTAAAGGTTATACGCAGCAACCTAGTGTCGGCTATGATGAAACTTTTTTGCCAATTGCGATGCTAAAGTCTATAAGGATTTTATTTTCTATTGCTGCTTACCATGATTACGAGATTTGGCAAAAGGATGTCAAAACGGCTTTTCTAAATGGGTTTCTTAATGAAGAAATCTATATGGAATAGCCAGAGGGTTTTGTATCCAGTGAAACCTCAGGCATGGTTTGTAATCTTAAGAAGTCCATTTATGGACTTAAACAAGCTTCGCGAAGTTGGAATCTTTGATTCGATGAGATTATTAGATTGTCTGGTTTTCTCAAGAACACTGAAGAATCCTGTATGTACCAGAAGGCCAGTGGGAGTATGATAGTATTTTTGGTTCTCTATGTTGATGACATCCTAATCATTGGAAATGATATATGAATGATGCAAGGCGTCAAAGCTTACCTCTATAAGAATTTTTCCATGAAGGACCTGGGTGAAGCTTCTTATATCTTGGGTATAAAGCTCTATAGGGACAGAGAAAGGAAGCTTATTGGGTTATCCCAATTAATGTACTTAGATAAGATCTTAGAACAGTGTAATTTTACTAACTGTAAGACAACAAATATACCATTTAGACATGGCATTCATCTTTCGAAGAAAATGTGTCCACAAACAGAAGATGAGAAGATTAGAATGTCTAATCAACCTTATGATTCATGTTTGGGTAGCATTATGTATGCTATGTTATGTACGAGGCCTGATAGTGTAACCAATAGATATCAGTCCAATCCAAGAAATGACCATTGGATGGCTGTTAAACATATACTGAAGTATCTTAAAGGTACTAAGGATAAGTTTATCATTTATGGAGGAAACGAACTACAGGTTAATGGGTATACGGATTCTGATTTCCAATCGGATCCCGATGATAGAAAGTCTACATCAGGATTCATATTTACCCTTAACGGATGTGTATTTTGTTGGAAAAGTTCCAAATAGGGGTCTACAGCTGATTCCACCACAGAGGCGGAATATATTACTGCTTCTGAAACTGCAAAAGAAGCTGTTTGGCTTAAGAAGTTTATCACAGAACTGAGAGTTGTCCAAAGTATCGAGAATACGATTTTATTATATTGTGCTAATACTGGTGCCATTGCGCAAGCAAAAGAACTGGGGGCACATCAGAAATCGAAGCATGTGGAATGAAAGTACCACATCATTTGAAAGATTGTGTCACGAGGTGACATTGTCATGTGTAAAGTTCCCAGTGAAGATAATGTAGCAGACCCGCTCACGAAGGCCATACCTCCGAAGTTATTTGATAAGCCTGTGGAGTCGATGGGTATAGATACAATCGATATTGGCACTAGAGTAGTGAGAGATTTTGTTAGGGTTGGTGCTCTGAGCGCCAATTTCTTATGTATTTCCCTGTAAATACCCTTGGATATATTTTATTAATGAATAAAATAAACAGTTTCTGTAATATAAATTCTTTTTATATGGTAAAGACGTAAATGACCATAGAGTGATTGGTTATGATTGTTGGACAATTATGACCCATAGCATCACAATTTGTAAAAGACATGGTGTTTTTGTACAAATTAACTATGTGACAAATGAAATTGCTATTTTATCATTTGTAATTGGATTACTTGGATATATAAATGATAAAAGTCTATATGGTTAAATCAGATTAATAAGATATGAGACATTATTAATCCACGAACTGTTTAATCATTAGATATCCCTAGTCGTAGTATTATGAGACTGGACATCGATAATGCGGAATAGACTAGTATTACACTTGTGCGCGTTATGGAAGCTTAACGGCATAGTTCTCATATATTTAAGTATTGGATACTTATGCAAGTGTGATAAGAGGTTCTGTTAGCCGTTGGACCGGGAACAGCTTCGCTCTGGATAGACCCATCGAAGTCTCATTGGTAGTATGACTATGTGTCTATGGCAATCTGAATCAGGGTAGGTGTATGTGATATTTAACCTGAGACTTGCATCGCTAGTACTTTGCAACAATCAGTTTACTTTGGTTTTGGTCGTTTGGAGCTTTAATAGGTTCTGTGTACGCTCTTCTGGGTTTACTAAGAATCGTAGTGTATTGGGTGTGATGTCAAGATGAGAGTATCACTTCAGTCATTGGAGATGATGATCATGTAGGATCAGAACTAGTACTCTTAAATGCTATCTATCGGGATAATATGACTAGGTCATGATTATCCGATTACAAACTAGTTTCTAGTGATCCGATATATGCTTTTTACGGGCAGACACAATCCAGCCCTAGGCCTAGATGTGACATCTGTGTTGGATAATATGACCCATAGCGTCACTATTTGCACAGATCATTGTGTTGTTGTAGCAAATTAACTATGTAATAAGGAAATTGCACTCTCATCATTTGTGATTAGATCACCATAGATATATAAATGAAGAGAGGTCCCTATGATTAGTACCTGGACTGAGAATGATATGAGACAGTATCAGTCCCCGAAGGTTAATCATTAAATATCCCTAGCCGTAGTATTATCGAGACTGGACATCGATAATGCGGAATAGGCTAGTATTGCACTTGTGCGCGTTTGTGAGGGCACAACGGCATAGTTCTCATATATATAAGTATTGGATACTTATGCAAGTGCGATAGGAGGTCGTGTTTCACCGATGGTACGGGAAACAGCTTCGCTCTGGATAGACCCCTCGGAATCCCATTGGTATTATGACTATGTGTCTATGGGAGGCCGAAATCGAGGTAGGTGTGTATAGTCTTAACCTGAGACTTGCATCGCTAATACTTACGATAATCGATAAACTTTGGTCTTGGTGGTAGGGGGCTTTAACCGGTTCTGTGTACACCACTTCTGGGTTTATCAGAGAGTCGTAGTGTATTGGGTGTGATGTCAAGATGGAAGTGTCACTTCAGTCATTTGGAGATGATGTCACGCAGGATACGGTACTAGTGCTCTTGAGTGTTGCGCAACCAATCGGGATATTGTGACCAGGTCATGTATATCCGATTATAGAGACTATGTTACCAGACATCCGACATGTGTTTCGGACGGGGCAGACACTTATCCAGCCCCAGCCCTAGCACGTGATTATCCGATACTGGGCGATATACACAATACTACGGTATACTACGCTTGATACAGATCTATATATTCCTGTAAGAATATTTCTGGAGAATTGGGTAGGCATGGCGCTTTGCTAGAAGCCAACCTTGTCTTGTAAATCGATATAAACGTAGTACGAGGTACTTACGTGTTCGGACAGTCCGACGATCGTATTTACTGCCAACATATCCGGAGATCTCATGGGTCGCTTCCTGAAGATTCACCGATGACGTATGACTCGCACTTTGATTAATCTGGGATTAATTAGAAGAGAGAGATAGAATTAATCTGGGATTAATTCGATGAGAGAGAAAATTAATCTGGGATTATTTGCGGAGATATTTTATCTGGGATAAAATATTAATTAAAGAGAGAGAACGATTAATTTGGAATTAATCGATAAAATTAATATATTCGATATATTAATCGAAATTGGATTTTGACGCGGAATTAAAATTAGATTTTAATTCGGGCGAACGAATTAATTTAGAATTAATTCGTTAGCGACGTGAATAGTGATTTCGCTAGGCGTAATCATTTAATTACGACGCGACGGAAAATTCGTTAATTTGGAATTAGCGAACCCGAGCCCGAGAGTGATTGCGAGCGCATTCGCATTTCGAATTCGAGCGCGGCACGCGAGTCACATCAAGCGTCAAATCGCTAGTCGCGTCAATCGTCAAATCAATTGTCACTTTGAGTGATGTGACTTGACAATATGTCACTTTATTAAAGTGAATAGATGTGATGTGAAAAGTGATGTGATATGACTTAAAGTTAAAAGTAAAAGTGATGGAATATGAAAAGGTTTGGAATATATATATTTGTTTTATTTATTTTTGGAAAATAAATGAATAAATTATTATTTTCTTTTCACTTTATATATATTCGGTCCTCTCTCTCTCTCCAACATGCAGACACGGTCTCTTCTTTTCCCTCTCATTTTCTCTCTTCCTCTTCACGGCTTCACTGCCTGCGATTCTTCATCTTTTCTTCTGTTTTTTTTCACCGAAATTTGAGAAGCAAAATGAAGATGAACAAGTGCTAGCACACCTTGAGCATACATAGGTGATAGGGAAGCTTCTTCTTTGAGCAAGGAAGCTTGAAGCTTTGAGCTTCAATGGTGGTCTTCAATGGCCGAAAATGGAGGATCCAAACCAGTCCAAAACCGCACAGCCCACTGCATTTGGAAGCCATTGCCGAGCTTGGAGGGAGCTCAAAAATCGCACCTTGTTCTTCAAACATCAAAACCGAAATTCAATGTGAGTTGATTCCGCCACCTCCTTTGATGTGTTCATATGTGATTTTTATGCATTGTTTGTGATCTTGTGGACTTGATTAAACTCCAACATTGGTATCTAGAGCCATTGATGCATGAAATCCGAAATTAGGGTTCTTGAGTAATTTGGGGCTTTTTGATTTTGGCTTGATTATGACAAATTGATTGTTCAATAATGCTTATATATGATCTAATTTGAGATATATGTAATCAATTTGACAAAAAATTGATTGGATTGATTTTCCCCAATTTGCAAATTTTGGTCAAAACTTTAATTTGGGTAAACTCGATTTAGGCATGATTTGGTTGAATTGTTTGATGCATTATGCTTGAATGAGGTTGAATTGAAGTTGTGCATGATCAATTTCAAGAAAATTGGATTAGATCAATTTTCCCCAATTCTTAGGTTGAATTTGAAACTTGAAATTGGGCAAAATGTGTTTAAGCATGTTTTAATTGAATTGGATGTTTAAGTATGCTTAGAACATGTTTAATTGAGATTGTGTGTGATCAATTTCATGAAATTGGATTGGATTCAATTTTCCCCAAATTGGAGGCTTGGCCGAAAATTGGAATAACCCTAATGTCTTGGTAATTTTGTTTTGTTTGATCATTGGATGACTTAAAAAATGGTTAATGTTGTTTTGAAGTTCAATTGGATTGAATTTTGATTTGGAACATTTTTCCCTTTTAAAGTGGCTTGGCCGATTTTAAAGAACATGAAATTCTTTGTGATTTTGTGTTTTAATTCATTGGATGAATTATATTGATTTGGGAAATTATGATTGTGGACTCAATTGGATTGAAACCGAATCGAATTGAAAAACCCCTAATTGCCGAGACTTGAAAGCATGTTAATTTGGTTTGATTTTGATTGAATTGTGTTGGACACTATTTGGTTGTTAAAGTGCATGATTAATTGGGCTAATTGATATTTTAGAAATGTTAATTGGGTAATTGATTGTGTATTACACTTAGGTTAATTAATTGTGAAATTTGGATTTTATAAGTTAATTAATTTGGGCTTGATTTTGGAAATTGGGCTTGTTAGGTTGTAATTGGGCTTTTGGGCTTTGTTGTAACAAAGTTGGGTTTAGGCAAAATTGGTTGGATCCAATTAGGCCCAAAACCGAATCCAAAAGGTCCAATTATGGCTTAATGGACCTTAATTATTTAATTGGGCCTAATGGGCCAAAATTAATTTAAAGGCTTATGGGGTAACTCCCGGATTGGATTTTGGTTGTTCGGTTTGACCCGAGTTGACCAAAAGTCCACGCCTTATAGAAATTAATTAAAAGCCCATTGGACTTTAATTAAATAAAACATTAGATGTTAATCGGGGTTTGAGGCCCGTTGCGATTAAATTTGGAATTTAAGTCGTAAAGGTTCGTTAATAAAAGTGTAATATTTAATTTAGAATTAAATAATGAATTAGAATTAAATACGTATTAAATTGGATTTAATTATGTAATTTAATTTAATTCGTAGAAATTGTACTTTGAGTACGTGTTTGCAATACGAGTTTGACTCGAACAAAAATCAAATCTTTGTTTGAACATTGGATGATCACTAATAATCAAGATTAATTAATTTGATTGATTGATTGATAACATGCTTGTATGAATACATGGTTGTGATGTTTGAATAATGTATATCGGATGGATATTAGTCGGGTTGGGCGATTTTGGAAATTGTAATAAATTTGATTTATTAAATTGGACCTGCGTGTCCAGCCTTATCTCCTATTTCTTTGTATTCTCTTCTCACCTATTCCCCTCCATGTAAAAGAGGTTTCTTTAGAAGTGTAGTGTAACGGGTAGAAGTAATACAAGTGCTAGCGGGAGAGAGAAAGTGAGAGATTTGATCTAGGATCAATGTAAAATATCCATCCGCATATCATTATTATTTTATTTCATACTCGCTTTATTATGTGTTTAGAATGCATGCTTAAGGGTGTATGATGATGAGACCTTAACAAAGATAATTAAATTGGTAGCCAATTTGCACGCGAAAAACCCTCGTTAAATATCATGCGTTTTTCCTTCCATTGAGTGATTCTTACTCAAGATCCGAGATTGGCAGGGGTTGTTGGCCAAAGTCAAGCCCTTGTCCATCAAAGATGTGTTTTAATCACGAGGCTTTGTTCCATATCGGTGTCGTGTCCAAGTTGTGTTTGTTGGCCAAAGTCAAGACCACTTCTTGTCCATTGACATTGATTACGAAGCTTCCATGTCAATGGGTCCGCGCTTGACTGGAATCATTAGGTTTGTTGTGCCAAAGCCAAGGCCTAGTTGATTCAGAGGAAATAGGTTAGGGTATACATTCGATGTATAGGCATATATAAGATATATGTTTGGGACTTGGATGTCCACCTACTGGATCTAGGAGTTGGATGAGATCCAATTGATCTTCGAGATCTACCTAGTTAATTATCATACAATTTGTTGGCCAAAGTCAAGATTGTGTGATATTTAACGGGATCCTAGCCCACTAGGAAACACGGTTTCCCGAGTACTCGACAGAGGGTTAGAGGCTCGACGAAAAATAGTGGGAGGCAAGAATTGAATTTGCAATACTTCGTTCAATTACTCGCCATATGCGCTCATTTAATTATTTCGTCATTAGAATAATGTTAGTTAGACTAATATTTAAATTGTTGTTTTAATAAACAGTTGGACTGTATTATATTTGATTATATATAATTGGATTATATTAATCAATATATTTGAATTAATTAATTTCAGTTTACAGTTGATTTTATAATTGGATTATAGTAATCAATGTAATTGAGGTTAATTAATTTGGATTATATTTGATTATATAGTTGGACTATTATAATCATTATAATATATATAGTACCACTAATCGTTGATTAAATAGTTGGACTATTGTAATCAAGATAAGAAATTGAAAAGTTGGATATTTAAAATATAATCTGGGATTAAAATATTTTAAATGATTTAATTTTCAAATTGGGAATAAATAATAGGTTACTTTATTTGATAAAATAACTTATTATACTTTACGCCCAAAATTAAGCAAATAGTAGAGCATAAAATCTTTGGAAGATTTATGTGATGATGACTTTAATGCTTAATTTAATATACTTATAATAAATCTATCTTTAGATTTAAAGTATTAAAATTGCAATTAATAATTCTTGGAGAATTAATTGACTATTCTAGTGGAGAAAAGTCAAAGTTTGCAATTGGGCATGTAGCACAAGGTGCACATCGTTTCGATATTCCGAAACCCAAGGCTTGGCCAAGGTTTGTGAAATATTGAAAAGGATAATTGACATATCCCAAAGTGACTACCATTTGGATATGGAAGACACGAAGGAATTAAAGAAGGGCGAGGCTCTAACTTTAAAAATATTTGTCAAGTTATGTTCACTACTAGTATTGAATTAGATTTTAAATACTTAGTGTGGTACATAAAATATGTGTATTGATGTTCAGAATCCGCTATGAGTTGGATACTGACTTTACCGAGATTTCTCTGCATCGGAAACGGGACGAAAGTCGCTGTTTCGACCGTAGATACCTAAGTTTAGGAACTACCTTTGGGTATGTACTTAAATTAGGAAATGTTATAATGTAACTAGTTTGACTAGAGACATTATCTCTATATCAGTGTTTAATCCGATGCGGATAAAACCTTTATATTCTAGAACACTAAAGTGTTTCATTATATAAAGATGATATGAGATAAATACATTGGATGTAAATAACAGAATTTATATTTTGAATATAATAAAATCTCAAACATATAAAATGACAAATAAATAGCTCAAATTGATTTGATCAATAGAGACTTATTTGTGGCATTGTTGTCTGGGACACAATTAAACAAGACTCGTATATCCACACTTTTGAAGAGTGGGTACTAGGACTGATTTGACTATTCAAATAAGGTCTACGAATCTAGTTTATTAGGTAAATACCTAAAATACTATTTACTTGGTAATAGTAAAGGGGCCACCGATCTGTTAGCCCTATTCATGGTGAAGTAAGTGGGCCCATATCTAGCTAGGCTAGATGTGAACATGAATATTTCGTGACCTTAACGGATGTGACATCACGTTGTGGTTATGTGTTTCTTTTGAAGAACACAGATCGAAACTTTAGAGTTTCGACACGAAGTAGACAAACAGATCGGCTGTAGTATTATTCCGCCACGGTAAAACCGTAATGGAAAATACTTAAGCAGTAAGTTTCATACGTAATGAAAGAGTACGGTATTCTTTCATATGAGGACTCCTCCCGAGACACGTCAATTGACGGTGTGTCAGAACTAAAAACCAAGTTTTGTTGGACATGATTAGGTTTTTCGCGAGTCGCTCTGAGCTACTGTTTCCTTCAACAGGATATGTATTAACAGTGCAAAACTTATTTAGAATAAGGTTCCATATAAATCTGTTTGACAGATATCATATAGGATATGAACAGGAAAGAAACGAGGTTTCTCATTCCTGATAATTTGGGTATGCCAGGCATAAAGTTTGGATGATACCAAACTAAGACCCAAATTGGATTAGTGCCAATATAGGTTATCCTAAGGGAAACCATAAGTATAGTACTTATAAATCCCACATGAGAACAATGTGATTGTTGCTCACCATGCGGTTTTCCTGAGAGGAATACCGATATGCAGTGGTCAGTGGGAGGATAGTGATACTCGATGAAAATCGAGTAATACTGTTCTAGGCACAAGGTCCGTAATGGAACACAAATAGTTCATCAATGATGAATCTATACCATTAATCTTAAATACACAAGAACCGCGTAGATCAGAGAGTCAGAAAACAACCTGGGGTATGGGTTTCTGATCTCACCTCATAAAGATGTTAATCTTTTAAGGTACACCAACTGATACGTATGAGGTAGTGATACAAGGTATCGACTCCCTATTATGGCAAAGTGCCATGAGTCGAAATGGATTCCATGTTTAACAACTATTTTGGATACTAGTTGTTGTACCACGAGGCATTGTGCCTATGGTACATTAAACGTCTTCAAGGAAGACATACATGGAAGGCAACATACCAACGTACAAAGCAGGGCTTTTGACGGAAAGGTATCGTTATCAACATTGTGTTAATAACGGTTCAACCTTTTACCTGTTGCCATGGTAAATCCATTTTGAAGATGCTTGTTGATAACTGCATATTTCATTTATGAAATGTGTCAGTTGCAGATCAAAATCGCTTTCCTGAAAAGGAAACCTTTTGGAGGATGCTTTCAACATCCTGACGATTTTGTATAACCGACAAACAAGGTTTGCGGGTTATTCGATCCATGTTTGGATTGAAGCAAGCATAAGGTTCTTGGAACTGACGTTTTGAAATAATCATAATAGTTTATGATTTGACTCAAAACGAAATAATTCTTGTGTATATAAGGAGGTTAGTGGGAGAGGGCACTGACAATGAAATTCCCATAAAACAATCGGTGAAAGCTTGGCTTTCATAAGAAATTCTCCGTAGAATTCTGGGGAGTAACAACCTTTATTCAAGGAATAAAGATCTACTGGGCTAGATTTGGAGTTGGTAACACTCTCTGAAAATTGTACATTTAAAATGTACTTGTATTGGTGTCTCATACGCTTTGAGCATATGGAGTCACAATCGGGTCAATCCAAGTGATAGTCACTGGATTGAAGATTAAGAACATCTGTTAGTATCTGAGAGAACTAAAGATGTTGTCTTAAACTATGGAGATGGAGAACTTGAAGTGACTGGGATCACTGCTGCAAGTTTCCAAACCGGTAAATACTGCGGTACTATAAAGTTTGAACACTGGACAGTGAGCTGGAAATCTTCCGAGCAAGATAACTGTTGCCGAATTAACAACAAATGCGGATTATTGCTGCAGCTGAGGCAGCAATAGAAGCCATTTGGATCGATAATAAATCTAATTAGATTAGATATAGTTCTGTTAGCAGCTGAGCTAGGCGTCAGCACAGGCTAAAGAATTAAAGGTCTCATCGACGATCCAGATATATACTTCTATATCATCTGATTCGTTCGGATCATACATCGTGGCGATGTGATGATCGTGTAAATCGCGTCAGACGATAATTAAGCAAATCCGCTGACGAAAACCTTTCCTCAGCAATTTGAGCGAATTGTACATAGTTCGGGTGTTAGACACTCGAGTGACTGGCTATGTGCCAAGTGGGAGATTGTTGGATAATATGACCCATAGCGTCACTATTTGCACAGATCATTGTGTTGTTGTAGCAAATTAACTATGTAATAAGGAAATTGCACTCTCATCATTTGTGATTAGATCACCATAGATATATAAATGAAGAGAGGTCCCTATGATTAGTACCTGGACTGAGAATGATATGAGACAGTATCAGTCCCCGAAGGTTTAATCATTAAATATCCCTAGCCGTAGTATTATCGAGACTGGACATCGATAATGCGGAATAGGCTAGTATTGCACTTGCGCGTTTGTGAGGGCACAACGGCATAGTTCTCATATATATAAGTATTGGATACTTATGCAAGTGCGATAGGAGGTCGTGTTTCACCGATGGTACGGGAAACAGCTTCGCTCTGGATAGACCCCTCGGAATCCCATTGGTATTATGACTATGTGTCTATGGGAGGCCGAAATCGAGGTAGGTGTGTATAGTCTTAACCTGAGACTTGCATCGCTAATACTTACGATAATCGATAAACTTTGGTTTGGTGGTAGGGGGCTTTAACGGTTCTGTGTACACCACTTCTGGGTTATCAGAGAGTCGTAGTGTATTGGGTGTGATGTCAAGATGGAAGTGTCACTTCAGTCATTTGGAGATGATGTCACGCAGGATACGGTACTAGTGCTCTTGAGTGTTGCGCAACCAATCGGGATATTGTGACCAGGTCATGTATATCCGATTATAGAGACTATGTTACCAGACATCCGACATGTGTTTCGGACGGGGCAGACACTTATCCAGCCCCAGCCCTAGCACGTGATTATCTATCCGATACTGGGCCGATATACACAATACTACGGTATACTACGCTTGATACAGATCTATATATTCCTGTAAGAATATTTCTGGAGAATTGGGTAGGCATGGCGCTTTGCTAGAAGCCAACCTTGTCTTGTAAATCGATATAAACGTAGTACGAGGTACTTACGTGTTCGGACAGTCCGACGATCGTATTTACTGCCAACATATCCGGAGATCTCATGGGTCGCTTCCTGAAGATTCACCGATGACGTATGACTCGCACTTTGATTAATCTGGGATTAATTAGAAGAGAGAGATAGAATTAATCTGGGATTAATTCGATGAGAGAGAAAATTAATCTGGGATTAATTGCGGAGATATTTTATCTGGGATAAAATATTAATAAAGAGAGAGAACGATTAATTTGGAATTAATCGATAAAATTAATATATTCGATATATTAATCGAAATTGGATTTTGACGCGGAATTAAAATTAGATTTTAATTCGGGCGAACGAATTAATTTAGAATTAATTCGTTAGCGACGTGAATAGTGATTCGCTAGGCGTAATCATTTAATTACGACGCGACGGAAAATTCGTTAATTTGGAATTAGCGAACCCGAGCCCGAGAGTGATTGCGAGCGCATTCGCATTTCGAATTCGAGCGCGGCACGCGAGTCACATCAAGCGTCAAATCGCTAGTCGCGTCAATCGTCAAATCAATTGTCACTTTGAGTGATGTGACTTGACATATGTCACTTTATTAAAGTGATGATGTGATGTGAAAAGTGATGTGATATGACTTAAAGTTAAAAGTAAAAGTGATGGAATATGAAAAGGTTTGGAATATATATATTTGTTTTATTTATTTTTGAAAATAAATGAATAAATATATATTACTTTTCTTTTCACTTATATATATTCGGTCCTCTCTCTCTCTCTCCACATGCAAGACACGGTCTCTCTTTTCCCTTCATTTTCTCTCTCCTCTTCACGCTTCACTGCCGATTCTTCAATTTTTCTTCTGTTTTTTCACCGAAATTTGAGAAGCAAAATGAAGATGAACAAGTGCTAGCACACCTTGAGCATACATAGGTGATAGGGAAGCGTCTTCTTTGAGCAAGGAAGCTTGAAGCTTGAGCTTCAATGGTGGTCTTCAATGGCCGAAAATGGAGGATCCAACCAGTCCAAAACCGCACAGCCCACTGCATTTGGAAGCCATTGCCAAGCTTGGAGGGAGCTCAAAAATCGCACCTTGTTCTTCAAACATCAAAACCGAAATTCAATGTGAGTTGATTCCGCCACCTCCTTTGATGTGTTCATATGTCGTTTTTATGCATTGTTTGTGATCTTGTGGACTTGATTAAACTCCACAATCTGATACTGGCTCGTATTACAAAATACATTGTATACTATGTCTGATACATATTATATATTATTCATTGAATATTTCTGGAGAATTGGGTAGCACGGTGCTTTGCTAGAAGCCAACCATGTCTTGTAAATCGGTGAGAACGTGGTACGAGGTACGCACGTGTCGGATAGTCCGAAAATCGTATTTACTGCCAACATATCCATGAATCTCTTGGGTCGCTTCCCAAAGAATCACCAGTGACATTTGACTCGAACATAATTAATATGGGATTAATTATGAGAGAGAAAATTAATCCGAGATTAATTGCGGTAAGAATTTATTTGGGATTAAATTCGTCTAGAAGAGAGAACGCGATTGATTTGGAATTAATCGATTAAATAATATATCGGATATATTAATTGAAATTGGATTTCAATGCGGAATTAAAATTGGATTTTAATTCAGACAAACGAATTAATTTGGAATTAATTCGTAAGCGACTTTCGTAATAATTTTGCTGGGCATTATTATTTAATTAAATTGGATTAATTACGTCGCGGCGGAAAATTCATTTAATCGGATTAACGAATCCGGGCCCAAAGTGTGTTGTGTAAGCCAACATGAATTTGGAATTCAAAAATTGGGTGGGACCCACATCACTTACATCAACTTGTCACTATTTGTGATGGAAGTGGTTGAGCTTATTAATTGGATTAATTACACAACACAACTACCAACTTAAGTCAACTTTGAAAGTGAACATTCATCCATCTATCTCTTTTCTCCATTATGGACGAACACTTGCTTCTCCTCTCCTTGAATTTTTGTTACAAAATTCACCATTGCTAGCACTTTGAGAGTTAAAGAAAGGTGATAGGGAAACTCATGTTGGTTTCTAATTAGGTCCAAGGATCATCAAACAAGCATGAAAAACGCATGAATACAATCATATGAGGTGCGGAAAAACTCACAAGGATCGATTGAGATGCGACAAAGACCAAAAACCGAACTGCCTCCTCTGTCAAGATCAACAATGACTGCTCCTGGTCGTGGACTGCACGACATGGGCTGGTTTGGCTCCTCCAAGAATCGGCCATTGTTGACCTCCATTGAAGCTCCAAGCTTCAAGCTTCCAAGCTCATTTGTTCACTGCCCTATCACCTTAGGAAGACTCATGGTGTGTGCTAGCACAATATTTTGCAACAAAATCATTTTCTTTCTTCTCTTAAGCATTCGGTCAAACCAGAAAATGAAGGAGAAGAGATGGCTCAAAGCCGAAAATGAGAAGAGGAGGGAAAAGAAGGAAACCGTAAGGGAGAGACAGAAAAACAAAAACAAAATGTATTATATATATATTTATTTTATTTTCTAAAAAAAAAAACAAATACATAAATCATTTTCATTTGTTAAAAGTCAAAAAGCAAAAAGCAATTAATGCTTTTCAACTACCACATCAATCACTCAATCAAGTGACATTTGATTTGACGCTTGATATGACTTGCGATTTGACGCTCGATTTGACTTGTGTGCCAGACTCGAATTCGAAATGAGAATGCGCTCGCAAATAATCCTGAGCTCGGATTCGCTAATTCCAAATTAATGAATTTTCCGTTGCGTCGTAATTAAATGATTACGCCTAGCGAAATCACTATTCACATCGCTAACGAATTAATTCTAAATTAATTCGTTCGCCCGAATTAAAATCTAATTTTAATTCCGCGTCAAAATCCAATTTCGTATAATATATCAAATATATTATTTTATCGATTAATTCCAAATTAATCGTTCTCTCTCTTTAATTAATATTTTATCCCAGATAAAATATCTCCGTAATTAATCCCAGATTAATTTTCTCTCTCATCAAATTAATCCCAGATTAATTAAAGTGCGAGTCATACATCATCGGTGAATCTTCGGGAAGTGACCTATGAGATCCCCGAATATGTTGGCAGTAAATACGGTCGTCGGACTATCCGAACACGTAAGTACCTAGTACTATGTTTGTACCGATTTACAAGACAAGGTTGGCTTCTAGCAAAGCGCCATGCCTACCCAATTCTCCAGAAATATGCTTACAGGAATAAGAGATATATATCAAGCGTAGTATACCGTAGTATTGCGTATTCCGATCCAGTATCGAATGATCACGTGCTAGGCCTGGGGCTGAAATTGTGTCTGCCCCGTACGAAGCACATATCGGATGTCTGGCAACTAGTCTCTATAATCGGATAAACATAACCTAGTCATAATATCCCGATAGCTCGAGAATATAAGAGAACGAGTTCCGTATCCTATGTGACCATCATCTCCATATGACTGGAGTGACACTTCCGTCTTGACATCACACCCAATACACTACGATTCTCAATATACCCAGTATTGGCGTACACATAACCTATTAAAGCCCTGTACGACCTCAACCAAAGTATATTGATTGTCGCAAGTATTAGCGGTGCAAGTCTTAGGTTAAGACCAAATACACCTACCCTGATTTCGGACTTCCATAGACACATAGTCATACTACCAATGGAATTCCGAAGGGGTCTATCCAGAGCGAAGCTGTTTCCCGTACCATCGGTAAAACATAACCTCCTATTACACTTGCGTGAGTATCCTATACCTAAATATATGAGAACTATGCCGTTGTGCCCTCACACATGCACAAGTGTAATACTAGTCTTTTACGTATTTATCGATGTCCAATCTCGATAATACCCTGACTAGGGATATTTAATGATTCTGCCTTCGTGGACTGATACTGTCTCATATCATTCTCAATCCAGGCACTAATCATAGGGACCTCTCATTATTTATACATCTAGGTGATCCAATCACAAATGATAAGAGTGCAATCTCCTTTGTCATATAGTTAATTTGTACAACAACACTATGATCTGTACAAATAGTGACGCTATGGGTCATAATTGTCCAACAATCTCCCACTTGGCCTATAGCCAGTCACTCGAGTGTCTGACACCCGAACTATGTACGGTTGGCTCAAATTGTTGAGAAAAGGCTTTCGTCAGTGGATTTGCATGAATATCATCTGATGCGATTTATTCGATCATCACATCGCCACGATGTATGATTCGAACGAATCAGATGAATATCGAAGTATATATCTGGATCGTTGATGAGACCATTAATTCTTTAGCATGTGCTGACGCCTAGCTCAGCTGCTAACAGAACTATATCTAATCTAATTAGATTTTATCGACCCTAGAAGGCTTCTATTGCTGCCTCAGCTGCAGTAATAACCCGCATTTGTTTTTTATTTGGTAACAGTATCTTCCTTGGAAGATTTCCAGCTCACTGTACCGTTATTCAAACTTTTATAGTACCGTTGTTACGACTCATAGTCGTTATCATGAAAGCCAAGCTTTCACCAATTATATTATGGGAATATCATTTCCAAGAAATGATATATCATCATTACTCAGGACATTCACTGTCAGTGCACTCCCAATAACCTCCTTATATACACAAGAATTATTTTCATTTTGAATTAAATCATACACCATTATGATTAAATCAAAACGATAATTCCAAGAATTTAATGCTTGCTTCAATCCATCTATGGATCGAATAACCTGGAAACCTAGTTTGCTTGTTATTGTTCGACAAAACCGTCAAGATGTTGTAAACATCCTCCAAAAGGTTTCCGTTAAGGAAAGCAGATTTGGCATTCAACTGCCATATTTCATGAATGAAACATGCAACATTAGCAAGCATTAACCAAACTAATTTACCGTGGCAACAGGTAAAAAAGGTTTCGTCGCAATCAACACAATGTTGATAACTCTACCTTTCAGCTAAAGGCCTAGCTTTATACGTTGGTATGTTGCCATCCATGTATGTCTTCCTTGAAGACTTATAAAGTACCAATAGGCACAATGCCTTGCGGTACATCAACTACTGTCTAAACTTGTTTGATATACATGGAATCCATTTTGGACTCATGACATTTTGTCATAATCGGGAGTCAATACCTTGTATCACTTCCTCATACGTAGTCAGTTGGTATTCCTCAAAAGATTGACATCTTTATGAGGTGAGATCAGAAACCCATACCCCGGGTTGTTTTCTGACTCTCTCCAACCTACGCGGTTCTTGTGTATTCGAAGATTACTGGTAAAAGTTTCATCATTGATGAACTATTTATGTTCCATTAGGATTCGGTGCCAGGAATAGTATTACTCCGATTTTCTTTGAGTTTTACTATCCTCCCACTTACCACTGCATATCGGTATTCCTCTTAGGAAAACCGCATGGTGAGCAACAATTAAATTGTTCTCTCGTGAGTTGTATAAGTACAATACTTATGGTATCCCTAGGATAACCTACAATTGGCACTTATCCAATTTAGGTTTTAGTTTGGTATCATCCAAACATATGCCTAGCATTCCCAAATTTAACAGGAATGTGAAACCCGGTTTCTTTTCCGTTTCATATCTAATATGATATCTGTCAAACAGATTTTATGGAACCTTATTCAAATAAGTTCTGCACTATTTAGCGTATCCGTTGAAGGAAAAGGTAGCTCAGAGTGACTCATGATTAACCTTATCATGTCCAACAAAATTCGGTTTATCATGTCGGACACACCGTCAAATTGACGTGTTCCGGAAGGAGTCCTCTTAGAAAGAATACTATATTCTTTCAAGTATACGAGAAACTTATTGCTTAAGTATTTTCCATTACGGTCTTACCGTGACAGTTTAATACTTTAGCCGATCTGTTTGTCTATTTCGTGTCGAAACTATAAGAGTTTCCGATTTGTGTTCTTCAAAAGAAACACATAACCATACGCGATGCCACATCCGTAAAGGTCTCGAAATATTCATATCCATATCTAGCCTAGCTAGACATGGTCCCACTTATCACTATGAACTAGGGCTAAGTACAAATCGGTGGCATTTACACTTTTACCAAGTAAGGTGTTATAGGCACAGTCCAAATAAACTAGATTCGTAGACTTTATTGATGGAATCAAATTAGTCCCGAGTACCCACTCTTCGAAGTGTGGATATACGAGTCTTGTTTAATTGTGTCCCAGACAACAATGCCATATTTAGTTTCTTCTGATCAATCAGTTTGAGCTATTTGTTTGTCATGTTTATAGTTTGAGATTTTATTTATATTCAAAATATAAATTCGTTATTCATCTAATGTGTTTATCTCAATATCATTTATATAAATAAACACTTTAGTGTTATAGAATATAAGGTATAATCCGCAACGGATTATACACTGATATAGAGATAATATTTCTAGTCAAACTAGTTACATTATAACAGATTCCTAATTTTACGTACATACCCAAGGGTAGTTCCTAACTTAGGTATCTACGTTAAAACAGCGACTTCGTCCCGTTTCATTCGCAGAAAATATTATCTCAATAGAAGTCAGTTCCTGATCCGGCTCATAGCGTATTCTAACATCAGTACATTTATTATCACACTAAGTATCTAAAATCTAATTTTAATACTATAGTTGACCATATTATGACAACCAATTTGAAGTCAGTGTTAGACATTATGACCCATAGCGTCACTGTTTTGTAAATGATATTGTATTATTGTACAAAATTAACTATGTGATAATGAAATTGCCTTTTGCCGTTTTGTAATTTATTTACTTTGATATATAAATGGCGAAAGTCCATATGATTAATTCCGTATTGAGATGATATGAGACAGTATCAATATATAAAGGTTTAAATCATTAAATATCCCTAGTCGGAGTATTATCGAGATCGGACATCGATAATGCGGAATAGACTAGTATTGCACTTGTGCATGTTGTGAGGGCACAACGGCATAGTTCTCATATATTTAAGTATAGGATACTTATGCAAGTGCGATAGGAGGTTGTGTTTTACCGATGGTACGGAAAACAGCTTCGCTCTGGATAGACCCCGCGGAATCCCATTGGTAGTATGTCTGCGTGTCTATGGGAGGCCGCATCAGGGTAGGTGTATATGGTCTTAACCTGAGACTTGCATCGCTAGTACTTGCGACAATAGGTAAACTTTGGTTTTGGTGGTTGGGGGACCTTAACTGGTTCTGTGTTCACCTCTTCTGGGTTTATCAGGAATCGTAGTGCACTGGGTGTGATGTCAAGATGGAAGTGTCACTTCAGACATATGGAGTTGATGATCGCGCAGGATACAGAACTAGTGCTCTATAAAAGGTTGCAACCGTCGGGACAATATGACTAGGTCAGTATTGCCCGATTTAAAGAGACTAGTTGCTTGATGTCCGATATATGTTTCGTACGGGGCAGACACATTTCCAGCCCCAGGCCTAACATGTGATCGTCCGATACTGGATCGATGTACGCAATACTACGGTATACTACGCTTGATATAGATCTAATATTCCAGTAAGAATATTTCTGGAGAATTGGGTAGGCATGGCGCTTTGCTGCTAGAAGCCAACCTTGTCTTGTAAATCGGTAAAAACGTAGTACGAGGTACGTACGTGTTTGGATTATCCAACGACCGTATTTACTGCCAACATATCCGGAGATCTCTTGGGTCGCTTCCTGAAGATTCACCTATGATGTTTGATTCGAACTTTATTAATCTTGGATTAATAACGGAGAAACTTTATCTTGGATAAAATGCCTTATTAGGAGAGAGAGAGAGATCGATTAATCTGGAATTAATCGATAAAATAATATATCGATATATTATTAAACGAAATTAGATTTCGACGCGGAATTAAAATCGGATTTTAATTCGGGCAAACGAATTAATTAGAATTAATTCATTAGCGAACTGAATAGTAATTTCGCAAGGCGTAATTATTTAATTCACGTCGCGACGGAAATTCGTTAATTTGGAATTAACGAAACCGAGCCCGAAAGTGCTTGCGGACACATTCGTATTTTGAATCGAGTGATATCCGCAAATCACATCGCGATATCTCATTACTTAATACGAATAGATAGTGAATGTATCTAGTCACCTTTGAGGGATGATGCATTGTCTCTAATCTCAAAGTATGGTAATGATAGCAAATGATGGATTCATTTTGGAGGGAAAGCCATGCACGGTTTTGGAAGGATTTTTTGCATTAAAAAATTCTTTTGGTATTAGATATCACTTCACTTTTCATTTTCCTTGGTCATTCACGTTTTTGGCATGCAAAGGAAAGAAAATCAAAAGTGAAACACTCTCCTCTCTTCCTCTCTTGCTCACGCCGTGAGCTGCACCAACAAGGCAGAAAATTGTTTTCTCATTCTCCATTTTTGCTAGCACAAGCAAGGAATCAAAGGAGGTGATAGGGAAACCACCTTGGAGCTTGGAATACACAAAGCTTGGAGCTTTCAACTCTTTCTCCTCTTGGCCGAAACTTCAAGGATCTTGGAGCTTCAACCTTTGTTCATCTTTTCATCACAAAAGCTTTGTAAGTATGATTCCGCCATGCTTCAAGTTTATTATATATATTCATTTTGTTGTATTTCATAAGCTTAATCTTTATCTTTCCTTGGGACTAATTATAGTAACCAACAATGGTATCATTGAGCTATGTTTAAGCATGAAATATATTAGGTTAAAATTTGGGTAAAATTGATTGAAGCATGTTCTTGTGAAATTTGATGAATGAGTATGCTTACATGTATATAGAATGAGTTATATGGAATCAATTTTGAGAAAAATGCATTGGATGATTTTTCCCCAAAAATGTAACCTTGGCCGAATGGGTATGAACATTGGATGTGTTGGAATTTTTTGTGTACAAGATCATTGGATGACTTAAAACGTATACGGGACGTAGATTAGTGATTCAATCGGATTGAAAAACAAATCGACACAAAAATCTCACTTGGCCGAATACTAATGGACATGAAAATGGACTTGATTTTTGTTCAAATTAATGTTGGACATATGTTTTGAACAATAGATGATTAATAAATTAAATTGGTATTTTGAAATATTTGGTTTAATGTATTAATCTTGGTTTTACACTTTAATTAATTGAATTTTAAAATTTGGAATATTGAAATTTAAATTAATGGGCTTAATTGTTAAATTGGGCTTGTAATATTATATTTGGGCATAATGGGCTTGGTTGGGCCAAGTAGATTTGGGCCAAAAGGATTGGATCCAATTTGGGCCTAAATCACTCCATTAAGTCCAAATGTAGTATAATGGGCTTTAAAGTTTAATTGGGCCTTATGGGCTTGAAATTGGTTTTGTGGCATTTAAGGGTGATTCCTTATTTGGGCTTGGTAATTGGGTTTGACCCACATTGACCAAAGCCCAAGCCTTAATAAATCAATTGAAAGCCCATCGGACTTTAATTAAACAAACATTGGATGTTAGTTGGGCTTTGAGACCCAATTAGATTAGATTTAGAATCTAAGTCTTTAAAGCACATTAAAAGTGTAAACATTTAATTTGGAATTAAATAATTGAATTAGTATTGAATACGAATTAAATTAGATTTAATAAGTAGTTCGATATAATTCGTAAATTCGTACCTTATGTACTTATTCTCAAACGAGTTGGACTCGCGCAAAATCAAAACCGTTGTTTGAACATTGGATGATCATTTAAACAAAGACTAATTAATTGGATTAGATTGGTTGTAAAAGCATGTCTTGTTTGAATATATATGTATGTGATGAATGAATAGTGTATATCGGATGGATATTAGAAGGGAAAGGTAATTTTAGAAATTATTGTAAATTTAGAATTTATAAATTGGACCTGCGTGTCCAGCCTTATCTCTTTTATCTCTTTGTATTCTCTTCTCACCTAATTCCCCTCAATGCAAATGAGGTTTCTCTTATTGTATTATGTAATTGGGTAGTAGTAGAATAGTGCTAGCGGGGAGAGGAAAGGAGTGATTTGTTCTAGGAACAAGTTGTGTTTTATATATCCATCCGTATATCAACTATTAATTTACTTTACGCGCTTTATGATGTTTTAGAAGCATGCTTAAGGGTGTATGTTGATGAGACCTAACAAAGATAATAAATTGGTTGCCAATTACGCAAAATCCCTCAATCTATATTAAGCGATTATCCTTCCATTGAATGATTCTTGTTCAAGATCCGATTGGCATTGGTTTGTTGGCCAAAGTCAAGACCTTGTCAATTAGGATGTACTTGAATCATGAGAGTTTTGTTCCACATCGGTGTCTTGTCCAAGTTGTGATTTGTTGGCCAAAGTCAAGATCACTTCTTGTCCAACGACATTGATTACGAAACTATCCTTGTCAATGGGTCCCGCTTAACTGGAATCATTAGGTTTGTTGTGCCAAAGCCAAGGCCTAGATGATTCGGAGGATATGGTTAGAAAATGTATTAGATACATTGGCATACGCAATATGTTTAGGACTTGGATGTCCACCTAACCGGATCTAGGAATTGGATTGGATCCAATTGATCTGTGAGATCTACCTAGTTAAATAGCATACAGCTTGTTGGCCAAAGTCAAGGTTGTGTGTTATTTAACGGGATCCTAGCCCACTAGGAAAAGGATTTCCCGAGTTCTCAACAGAGGGTTAGAGACTTGATGAAAATAGTGGGAGGCTAGTATGTGAATTTGCAATTTCATTCAGATACTTTGCCTTACGCGTTCTTCAAAATTATTTCGTCTATTTATTATAATTAGTTGGACTAATACATTGTTTTTTTTATTTTTTGTAACAGTTTGACTGTACCCATTTTATCGTTAACTAGATAGTTGGACTATCGTAGTTGAGATGGCTAGCAAGGTAAATGTCCGAGACATCATCATGGGTGACAATGTCTTTAAGGGGACAAACTTCGCTGATTGGGAAATGAACCTGAGGATAGTCCTTGGGGCTGAGAGGATGCTGTATACTATACAAACACCTCTCCCGCCTAAGCCCACTGACCCTTGAGCTGGAGTTATGGAAAACTCACAGCAGTGATTGTGACACAGCTCAGGCTATTATGTTAGCTTCGATGACTCAGCACTTTCGTCGCCAAAATAGGGACTTGGATCCTTATAATATGATGGCTAGACTGCGAGATCTCCACCGCTCCAATAAGCGGATGGGAAGGTATGAGTTGGTGAAGAAACTCTTCCGCGCCCGAATGACTGATGGCGCATCAGTTGAGGCCCACGGGACTCAAATGATCGCCGATATTGATGAGTTGGCCAATATGGGAATAGTCTTGGAGGCTGAGCTGACTATAGATATGATCTTGCAGTCACTTCCTGATACTTGGAAACAAATCATAATCAACTACAAGTTGATGGATACAGATGACACTCTTGGAGAGTTGTTATCCATCTTAAAGGAGTCTGAAAAAGAACTCCTAAAAGGGGGCAAGCGCGAGGCGCACTTTGCATCGACCTCTCAGGGGCCAAAGGCTGGGCTTAGGGCAACTGGAGGGGTAAGGAAGAGGAAACATAAGAACAAGGGTAAAGGCAAGTCGACAAAAGCTTCTGGGAAGCCAAGGAACAAATCTCAAGATGTCTGCCTCAACTGCGGCAAGAAGGGTCACTGGAAACGTGACTGCCGAATGGGCAAGGGACACAAGGAGGATATCAAGGCAGGCAAGGCACCAGCCTCTGGTATGTTTGTTATTGAAATAAATATGACTACTTCTAGTCTTAAAAATTGGATTTTTGATTCTGGTTGTGCTGCTCATATTTGTACTGATTTGCAGGATCTGCAGAATAGCAGGATGCTGGCTTCAGGGGAGGTTGACCTACGAGTCGGAAACGGAACACCAGTTGCTGTTTTGGCTGTAGGGACTTTTGTTTTGGAACTGCCCTCAGGGCATGTACTTAAACTTTTGAACTGTTATTATATACCTAGTTTAACTAGGAATATTATATCTGTATCTTTGTTAACCCAGCATGGGTACACTTTTGTATTTAGAAACACTGGGTGTTATTTATATAAAAATGATGCAGAAATTTGCACTGTTGTTGCAAATAATGGTCTTTATATTTTGAATGTAAATGAATCTCCTAAACACAAAATGACAAACAAAAGGCTCAAAAGGAGTAATCTAAAAGATGAAGCTTACATGTGGCATTGTCGTCTAGGACACATTAACAAGACTCGCATATCCACACTTTCGAAGAGTGGGTACTTGGACGGATTTGATCCTAATTCATATGATGTCTGCGAATCTTGTCTTTTAGGCAAAATGCCTAAATCACCTTTTAGCGGTAAAGGTGAACGTGCCACAGAACTGTTAGCCCTCGTTCATAGTGACGTATGTGGGCCCATGTCTAGCCAGGCTAGAGGTGGATATCGATACTTCGTAACCTTTACGGATGATGCATCACGTTACGGTTATGTGTATCTAATGATGCACAAGTCGGAAACCTTTGAGAAATTCAAAGAGTTTCCACGAAGTTGAAAAACAAACAACAGGCGAGTATTAAGACATTACGGTCGGACCGTGGTGGCGAATACTTAAGTTATGAGTTTCAAGATTACTTGAAAGAACATGGTATTCTTTCACAGTGGACTCCTCCTGGAACACCGCAATTAAACGGTGTGTCTGAACGGAGAAACCGTACCTTGTTAGACATGGTAAGGTCAATGATGAGTCGCACTGAGCTACCAATATCCTTCTGGGGATACGCATTAAGCAGTGCAATACTTATTTTGAATAAGGTTCCGTCAAAGTCTGTTGAACAGACTCCATACGAGATATGGACAGGAAGGAAACCGGGTTTCTCTTTCCTGAAGATTTGGGGTTGCTGGGCATATGTTAAACGTTTGGAAGGTACCAAATTAGAACCCAAATCAGATAAATGCCTTTTCGTAGGATATCCTAGGGAAACCAAAGGATATTACTTCTATCACCCGCAAGAGAACAAAGTATTTGTTGCTCTACATGCATTTTTCCTTGAAAAGGAATTCTTAGATGCAGTGGTAAGTGGGAGGAAAGTGGAGCTCGATGAAAATCGTGGTGATACTGTTCCTGGCAATGAATCAACGACGGAACATGAACAGACCATCCGGGATGAGTCTGTACCACAACCTTCATATACACAAGGACCGCGTAGGTCGGAGAGAGTCAGGACAGTACCTGAGAGGTATGGGTACCTGATCTCGCCTCATGTAGATATTAATCTTATTGAGGATAATGAACCGTCTACGTATGAGGAAGCAATACAAGATATTGATTCCGCTTTATGGCAAGAAGCCATGAAGTCTGAGATGGATTCCATGTATGCCAACCAAGTTTGGACACTGGTTGATGCACCAGAAGGTGTAAAACCTATTGGATGCAGATGGATCTTCAAGAAGAAGACCGACATGGATGGCAACGTGCAAACATACAAAGCTAGGCTTGTAGCAAAGGGGTATCGTCAACAATATGGTGTTGATTATGACGAAACCTTCTCACCCGTTGCCATGATTAAATCCATTCGGATAATGCTTGCAATAGCTGCATATTTCGATTACGAGATATGGCAGATGGACGTTAAAACCGCTTTCCTTAACGGAAACCTTTTGGAGGATGTTTATATGCAACAGCCTGACGGTTTTATCGTACCTAGACTTGCAAACAAGGTTTGTAAGTTAAATCGATCCATTTATGGATTGAAGCAAGCATCACGGTCATGGAATCAGCGTTTTGATGAAATCATAAAAGAATATAATTTCGTGCAAACGAAGATGACCCTTGTGTATACAAGAAGGTTAGTGGGAGAGCACTGACTTTTATTGTCCTTTATGTCGACGATGTATTGCTTATAGGCAATGACATTCCCATGCTAACGTCGGTGAAAGCTTGGCTTTCATTAAAATTCTCCATGAAAGATCTGGGAGAAGCAGCCTTTATTCTGGGAATAAAGATCTACCGGGATAGATCTAGAAAGCTGCTTGGACTCTCCCAGAGTACATATATTGACAAAGTGTTGAAGCGATTCAGCATGGATCAATCCAAGAAGGGATTGATGCCAATGTTACGTGGTACCTCTCTGTCTAAGGACATGTGTCCTAAGACTCAAGAAGAGAGAGATAACATGAGTCGGATACCGTTCGCCTCGGCAGTCGGATCGATCATGTATGCCATGATATGTACACGACCTGATGTGTCATATGCTTTGAGCATGTGCAGTCGCTATCAGGCCGATCCAGGTGAAGGTCACTGGATGGCAGTTAAGAATATCCTTAAGTATCTTAGACGAACTAAGGATGCTTTCTTAATTTACGGAGAAGGAGAACTTGTGGTATCTGGGTATGCCGATGCAAGTTTCCAAACCGACAAGGACGACTTCAAGTCGCAATCCGGGTACATTTTTTGTTTGAATAACGGAGCAGTGAGCTGGAAATCTTCCAAGCAAGATACTGTTGCCGATTCAACGACAGAAGCGGAGTATATTGCTGCTGCGTCGGAAGCAGCAAAGGAGGCAGTTTGGATCCGAAAGTTCCTAATTGGATTAGGAGTAGTTCCGTTAGCAGCTGAGCCCGTTCCATTGTATTGTGACAATAACGGGGCTATAGCACAAGCTAAGGAACCAAGGTCTCATCAACGATCCAAGCATGTTCTTCTTCGGCATTACCATCTGATTCGGGAGATTATACATCGTGGCGATGTAAAAGTCGAGAAGGTCGCATCAGATAACAACATTGCAGATCCGCTGACGAAAGCTGTTTATCCGCAAGTGTTTGAACGACATATACATAGTTCAGGTATTAGATGCTTGAGTGACTGGCTATAGGCCAAGTGGGAGATTGTTAGACATTATGACCCATAGCGTCACTGTTTTGTAAATGATATTGTATTATTGTACAAAATTAACTATGTGATAATGAAATTGCCTTTTGCCGTTTTGTAATTTATTTACTTTGATATATAAATGGCGAAAGTCCATATGATTAATTCCGTATTGAGATGATATGAGACAGTATCAATACATAAAGGTTTAAATCATTAAATATCCCTAGTCGGAGTATTATCGAGATCGGACATCGATAATGCGGAATAGACTAGTATTGCACTTGTGCATGTTGTGAGGGCACACGGCATAGTTCTCATATATTTAAGTATAGGATACTTATGCAAGTGCGATAGGAGGTTGTGTTTTACCGATGGTACGGAAAACAGCTTCGCTCTGGATAGACCCCGCGGAATCCCATTGGTAGTATGTCTGCGTGTCTATGGGAGGCCGCATCAGGGTAGGTGTATATGGTCTTAACCTGAGACTTGCATCGCTAGTACTTGCGACAATAGGTAAACTTTGGTTTTGGTGGTTGGGGGACCTTAATGGTTCTGTGTTCACCTCTTCTGGGTTTATCAGGAATCGTAGTGCACTGGGTGTGATGTCAAGATGGAAGTGTCACTTCAGACATATGGAGTTGATGATCGCGCAGGATACAGAACTAGTGCTCTATAAAAGGTTGCAACCGTCGGGACAATATGACTAGGTCAGTATTGCCCGATTTAAAGAGACTAGTTGCTTGATGTCCGATATATGTTTCGTACGGGGGCAGACACATTTCCAGCCCCAGGCCTAACATGTGATCGTCCGATACTGGATCGATGTACGCAATACTACGGTATACTACGCTTGATATAGATCTAATATTCCAGTAAGAATATTTCTGGAGAATTGGGTAGGCATGGCGCTTTGCTAGAAGCCAACCTTGTCTTGTAAATCGGTAAAAACGTAGTACGAGGTACGTACGTGTTTGGATTATCCAACGACCGTATTTACTGCCAACATATCCGGAGATCTCTTGGGTCGCTTCCTGAAGATTCACCTATGATGTTTGATTCGAACTTTATTAATCTTGGATTAATAACGGAGAAACTTTATCTTGGATAAAATGCCTTATTAGGAGAGAGAGAGAGATCGATTAATCTGGAATTAATCGATAAATAATATATTCGATATATTATTAAACGAAATTAGATTTCGACGCGGAATTAAAATCGGATTTTAATTCGGGCAAACGAATTAATTTAGAATTAATTCATTAGCGAACTGAATAGTAATTTCGCAAGGCGTAATTATTTAATTCACGTCGCGACGGAAATTCGTTAATTTGGAATTAACGAAACCGAGCCCGAAAGTGCTTGCGGACACATTCGTATTTTGAATCGAGTGATATCCGCAAATCACATCGCGATATCTCATTACTTAATACGAATAGATAGTGAATGTATCTAGTCACCTTTGAGGGATGATGCATTGTCTCTAATCTCAAAGTATGGTAATGATAGCAAATGATGGATTCATTTTGGAGGGAAAGCCATGCACGGTTTTGGAAGGATTTTTTGCATTAAAAAATTCTTTTGGTATTAGATATCACTTCACTTTTCATTTTCCTTGGTCATTCACGTTTTTGGCATGCAAAGGAAAGAAAATCAAAAGTGAAACACTCTCCTCTCTTCCTCTCTTCTTGCTCACGCCGTGAGCTGCACCAACAAGGCAGAAAATTGTTTTTCTCATTCCATTTTTTCTAGCACAAGCAAGGAATCAAAGGAGGTGATAGGGAAACCACCTTGGAGCTTGGAATTCACAAAGCTTGGAGCTTTCAACTCTTTTCTCCTCTTGGCCGAAACTTCAAGGATCTTGGAGCTTCAACCTTTGTTCATCTTTTCATCACAAAAGCTTTGTAAGTATGATTCCTCCATGCTTCAAGTTTATTATATATATTCATTTTGTTGTATTTCATAAGCTTAATCTTTCCTTGGGACTAATTATAGTAACCAACAGTCAGAGCCTTGCTCGTCTTCAATTCCTTCTTGGTATTCCTTTTATCTTCCTAGAAGATTATATGATTTTGCTTTGCCTTTTCCAACATTCTAGAAGCTTTGGCCAAGCCTCGGGTTTTCTAGAATATCGAATAAGATGTGCCTTGCGCTACTTGCCTAATTGTCAACTTTGACTTTATTCCTGAGATTAGTCATTAATTCTCCAAGATTATTTATTGAAATTTTAGTATTTCAAAGATCTAAATAGATCCATGAAAATCCTTCAATTTCATTATCATACTTTAAAGATCTAATCCTAGTTCTGATTCAGAAATTAAGGAGTTTCCGCGACAAGCTTAATGGACTAAGCGCTAAAGTTGTCATCACATGAATATTCCAAATATCATGCTCTACTGTTTGCTTAACTCCGGGCTTAGGCTTAATATGTTATTTTATCAAATAAAGTAACTTATTAGTTTCTAGGACCATCCCAATTTGAAAATTATAGTCGTTTAAATACATTTTCACCCAGGATTATGTTTTAAACACTAATATTTCATTTATCTTGATTCTAATAGTCCAACTATTTAATCAACGATTTGTGGTACTATTTATTATAATGATTATTATAGTCCAACTATACAATCAAATATAATTTAAATTAATTAACCTCAATTACATTGATTACTATAATCCAATTATAAAATCAACTGTAAATTGAAATTAATTAATTCAAATATATTGATTACTATAATCCAATTATATAATCAACTATAATACAGTCAAACTGTTTTAATTAAAACAACAATTTAAATATTAGTCCAACTAACATTTAATCTTACGACGAAATAATTTGTTTGAGCGCGTATGGCGAGTAATTGAACGAATATTGCAAATTCAATTCTTGCCTCTCACTATTTTTCGTCGAGCCTCTAACCCTCTGTCGAGTACTCGGGAAACCGTGTTTCCTAGTGGGCTAGAATCCCATTAAATATCACACAATCTTGACTTTGGCCAACAAATTGTATGATAATTAACTAGGTAGATCTCTAAGATCGATTGGATCCAATCCAATTCCTAGATCTGGTAGGGGGACATCCAAATCCGAAACATATATCTTATATATGCCCATACATCCAATGTATTACCTAACCTTTTTCCTCTGAATCAACTAAGCCTTGGCTTTGGCACAACAAACTTAGTGATCCCAGTCAAGCGCGACCCATTGACCATGGAAAGCTTCGTAATCAATGTCGATGGACAAGAAGTTGTCTTGACTTTTGCCAACAAACCACAACTTGGACAAGACACTGATATGGAACAAAGCCTTCGTGATTCAAACACATATTCAACAGACAAAGGCCTTGACTTTGGCCAACAAACCAATGCCGTCTAGGATCTTGAGTGAGAATCACTCAATGGAATGAAAGACGCTTAATATTTAACGAGGGTTTTTCGCGTGCAAATTGGCAACCAATTTATTATCTTTGTTAAGGTCTCATCATCATACACCCTTAAGCATGCATTCAAAACACATAATAAAGCCTGTATGTTAAAATAATAATGATATGCGGATGGATAATTTACATTGATCCTAGATCAAATCTCTCATTTTCTCTCTCCAGCTAGCACATTTATTTACTTCTACCCGTTACACTACACTTCTAAAGAAACCTCATTTACAATGAGGGGAATAGGTGAGAAGAGAATACAAAGAGTATAGAGGTGATAAGGCTGGACACGCAGGTCCAATTTAATAAATCAAATTTATTACACAATTTCTAAAATTTCCCCACCCATCTAATATCCATCCGATATACATTATTCATGCATCGCAACCATGTATTCACGCAAGCATGTTATCAATCAATCTAATCCAATTAATTAATCTAAAAATTAGTGATCATCCAATGTTCAAACAATAATTTGATTTTGCGCGAGTCAAACTCGTCTTGCGAATAAGTACTCAAAGTACGAATTCTTGAATTAAATTAAACTACAAAATTAAATCCAATTCAATTTGTATTTAATACTAATTCACTATTTCATTACAAATTAAATATTACACTTTATTAACGAACCTTTACGATTTAAATTCCAAATTCAATCGTTACGGGTCTCTAAGCCCGATTAACATCTAATGTTTATTTAATTAAAGTCCAATGGGCTTTTAATTAATTTCTTCAAGGCGTTGACTTTTGGTCAACTCGGGTCAAACCGAATAACCAAAATCCAATCCGGGATTTACCCCATAAGCCCAAAAATCAATTTTGGCCCATTAGGCCTAATTAAATAATTAAGGTCCATTAAGTCATAATTGGACTTTATGGATGCGGTTTTGGGCCCAATTGGATCCAACCAAATTGGCCTAAACCTAACTTGGTACAACCAAGCCCAAAAGCCCAATTACAACCTATAAGGCCCAATTTCCAAAATAAGCCCAAATTAATTAACTTATAAAATTCCAAATTCCATAATTAATTAACCTAAGTGTAATACACAATTAATCACCCAATTAACATTTCTAAAACATCAATTAGCCTAATTAATCATGCACTTTACCATCAAATAGTGTCCAACACAATTTAATCAAAATCAAACCCATTTCATGCTTCTACATTCTCGGCAATTAGGAGTTTTTTCATTCCGATTCGGTTTCAATCCAATTGAATCCACAATCATTATTTCCCAAATCAATTCAACTCATCTAATGAATCAAAATCAAAAAATACCGTGAATTTCAAAAATCACATAGTTTCGGCCAAGCCTCAATTTGGGGAAAATTTGTCCAATTCAAAATTCAATCCAATTAAACCTCAAATCAACTTTACCCAATTGTTTTAAGTCATCCAATGATTAAAAAATAAAAAATTACCAAGACTTTAGGGTTTACTAATTTTCGGCCATGCCTCCAATTTTGGGGAAAAATTGATCCAATCAAATTTCATGAAATTGATCATGCACAACTTCAATTAATCAACATCCAAGCATACTTAATCAATCAATTTAACCAAATCATGCTTCAATTGATTTTACCCAATTTCAAACCCTAAAATTTTTCATGCTTGATGTAAGCTCAAGATACCATTGTTGGTTTCTAATTAGGTCCAAGGATCATCAAACAAGCATGAAAAATGCATGAATACAATCTTAGGAGGTGCGAAAAAACTCACAATGATCGGTTGAGATGCGACGAAGACCAAAAACCGAACTGCCTCCTCTGTCAAGCTCGGCAGTGGCTGCTTTTTGTCATGGACTGCACGACATGGTCTGGTTTGGCTCCTCCAAGAATCGGCCATTGATGACCTCCATTGAAGCTCCAAGCTTCCAAGCTCATGTGTTCACTGCCCTATCACCTTAGGAAGACTCATGGTGTGTGCTAGCACAAGATTTTGCAACAAAATCATTTTCTTTCTTCTCTTAAGAATTCGGTCAAACCAGAAAATGAAGGAGAAGAGATGGCTCAAAGCCGAAAATGAGAAGAGGAGGGAAAAGAAGGAAACCGTAAGGGAGAGAGAGAAAAACAAAAAGAAAATGTATTATATATATATATTTATTTTATTTTCTAAAAAAAAAAAACATAAATCCTTTTCATTTATTAAAAGTTAAAAAGCAAAAAGCAATTAATGCTTTTCAACTACCACATCAATCACTCAATCAAGTGACATTTGATTTGACGCTTGATGTGACTTGCGATTTGACGCTCGATTTGACTTGCATGCCGCACTCGAATTCGAAATGCAAATACGCATAGCGAAATCACTATTCACATCGCTAACGAATTAATTCTAAATTAATTCGTTCGCCCGAATTAAAATCTAATTTTAATTCCGCGTCGAAATCCAATTTCGTATAATATATCAAATATATTATTTTATCGATTAATTCCAAATTAATCGTTCTCTCTCTTTAATTAATATTTTATCTCAGATAAAATATATCCGTAATTAATCCCAGATTAATTTTCTCTCTCATCAAATTAATCCCAGATTAATTAAAGTGCGAGTCATACATCATCGGTGAATCTTCGGGAAGCGACCCATGAGATCCCCAGATATGTTGGCAGTAAATACGGTCGTTGGACTATCCGAACACGTAAGTACCTAGTAATACGTTTGTACCGATTTACAAGACAAGGTTGGCTTCTAGCAAAGCGCCATGCCTACCCAATTCTCCAGAAATATGTTTACATGAATAAGCGATCTATATCAAGCGTAGTATACCGTAGTATTGCGTATTCCGATCCAATATCGAATGATCACGTGCTAGGCCTGAGGCTGGAATTGTGTCTGCCCCGTACGAAGCACATATCGGATGTCTGGCAACTAGTCTCTATAATCAGATAAACATGACCTAGTCATAATATCCCGATAGCTCGAGCATATAAGAGAACATGTTCTGTATCCTACGTGACCATCATCTCCATATGACTGGAGTGACACTTCCGTCTTGACATCACACCCAATACACTACGATTCTCAATATACCCAGTATTGGCGTACACAGAACCTGTTAAAGCCCTGGACGACCTCAACCAAAGTATATTGATTATCGCAAGTATTAGCGGTGCAAGTCTCAGGTTAAGACCAAATACACCTACCCTGATTTCGGACTTCCATAGACACATAGTCATACTACCAATGGAATTGTGAAGAGGTCTATCCAGAGCGAAGCTGTTTCCCGTACCATCGGTAAAACACAACCTCCTATTACTCTTGCGTGAGTATCCTATACCCAAATATATGAGAACTATGCCGCTGTGCCCTCACAACATGCACAAGTGTAATACTAGTCTTTTACGTATTTATCAATGTCCAATCTCGATAATACTCTGACTAGGGATATTTAATGATTCTGCCTTCGTGGAATGATACTGTCTCATATCATTCTCAATCCAGGCACTAATCATATGGACCTCTCATCATTTATACATCTAGATGATCCAATCCCAAATGATAAGAGTGCAATCTCTTTTGTCACATAGTTAATTTGTACAACAACACTATGATCTGTACAAATAGTGACGCTATGGGTCATAATTGTCAAACAACTCACCTATGAGTTTGGAATTCAATTAAAAGCTTGGAGCTTCCATCATCCAAAGAAAGTTTTGAATTTCTCATCCGTTCATTGTAAGTATTTTCCGCAACTTACTTGATTATTCACACACGAATCAATGTTTAGAGATCCTTGGCATGTGTAGGACACACTAACAATGGTATCAGAAAGCCAATCTAAACTTGATTTGAATTTTAGGGTTCTTAACTTTAATTTGGGGATTTTGTGCTTGGAGTATGTAAATTTGAAATTGGTTAATTGATTGTGTTTAGATGATGATAATTGGATTTGTGCATCATTGGATTTGAGAAAATTGATTGGATCAAACTTTTCCCCAAATCCATGCCATGGCCGAATGTGAACCCTAATGTACTCATGGTGATTTTTGAATTTTAACAATTGGATGTGTTAATTAGCATGAAATGTATGTTAAATGTTGATTTAATTGGATTGAAATCAAATTGCATGATTATTTCTTACTAATGCCGTGAGTTTGAAGCATGTTATAGAATTGATTTTTGCTTCAATTTGTGTTGGACATGAATTGGTTAATTGAGCATGATTAATTGGGTTAATTAGTGTTTTGGAAACATTAGATTAATTGATTAATTGTGTTAATTACACTTTAATTGAATTAATGTGATTTTGGAATATTATGTTAATTTAATTTAGTTTTATTTGGGCTAATGGGCTTGGTTGGGCCAAGTATGGTTTTGGACAATTGGGTTGGATCCAATTGGGCCTAAAACCATTTCCATAAGGTCCAAATATGACTTTTGGGCATTTAAAAATTTAATTGGGTCTAATGGGCTAAATCAATTGAAAGCCCATTGGACTTTAATTGAATTAGCATTGGATGCTAATTGGGCCTTTGAGATCCAATTGGATTGGATTTGGAATCCAAGTCTTTAAGGCACTAAAATAAGTGTAATTGTTTAATTTGGAATTAAATACGAATTAGTATTGGATACAATTTGAAATGGATTTAAAATTATAGTTCGATATAATTCAAGAATACGTACTTTGAGTATTTATTCTTAAACGAGTTGGACTCGCGCAAATCAAATCGTTGTATGAACATGGGATGGTCATTAATAAAAGATTAATTAATTGGATTAGATTGATTGACATCATGCTTTGTGTGAATACTTGGATGTATTTATATGAATAATGTATATCGGATGGATATTAGTTGGGTGGGGGAAATTTTGGAAATTGTTGTAAATTTGGAATTTATTAAATTGGACCTACGTGTCTAACCTTTCACCTCATATTCTCTTTGGATTTCTTTTCTCACCAATTCCCCTCAATGTTAATGAGGTTTCTTTATGTATTATGTAATTTGGTAGAAGAATGTAAAGTGCTAGCGGGAGAGAGGAAATAGAGATTTATTATAGGAACAAATTTGTATACATCCATCCACATATCGTTATTAAATTTTATCGTGCCTTATTGTGCTTTAAGAATACATGTTTAAGGGTGTATGATGAGACCTAATCAAAGATAATAAATTGGTTGCCAATTTACGAAAAAACCCTTACTTTAATATTAAAGGTTTTCCTTCCATTGAGTGGTTCTCTCTCAAGATCCAAGATTGACTTTGATTTGTTGACCAAAGTCAAGATCATTGTCCATCGCGGATGTGTTTGAACCCCGAAAGCTTTGTTATATATCGCACGTCTTGGGCAGTTGTGACTTGTTGGCCAAAGTCAAGGTCACTTCTGAACATCGACATGGATTACGAAGCTTTCCCACTGTCAATGGGTCGCACTTAACTGGAATCATTAAGCTTGTTGAGCCAAAGCTAAAGCTTAGTTGATTCAGAGGAAAAAGGTTAGTTGATTCAGAGGAAAGGGTTAGTTGATCTATGTTTTGGACAAGCTACATACTCGGTCTCCATGGTGGAGTCAGCAAGGCAAGATTACTTTATGCTTCTCCACACAATGGCCCAATCACCAAGGGTAAACACTGATCCAGATATTGATTTCCTAGAATCAACTTCTGTTTAAAAATCAGAGTCCGTATATCCCCTGAGGATCATATCCTCGCATAATATGTTGGAGTTGATACTTGGAGGGCCAATCTGAGTAAAGTATTGTATATTTTATTATTTATTAATGAAATAACTACATTTTCATTTCAAACCTTATTAATGGTAATGTCATTATGCATATTAGATTGATGTATAAATATGCTAAGAATGAAATCGACCTTAGAATAGTCATTTAGTAATATTGGACACTGGGTGGTCCGACATTGGGATAATATTACTATAATAAATTATTCTTAAAGTAAATATTCCAAGTCGTTGATTTTGGAATACAATCGAAGTCCTATAACCTATAAGACTAGCATATGTCGTAGATTGGAATTGGAGTTCCAATGGTTTAACCGATGTACCATAAGCAATGGAAGCTCGTATAGACATGTGAGTATTCATTTGAGCGAATACAGAATGACTCACATGTGATTCCTTATAGTAGAAAGTACACACCATTATCAATAGGAATCTCTCGAGTCTAGTAGCATTTGTGATCCTTTGACTATAGGACATCATTGATTTTGTGTGAGATCCTCTACACTTTGATGTTATATATAACAGAAACCTTTCATGGTCTGGCCTCTAGATATTCGTTGGGTGTCGACTGATGTATTCGTTAATCAAATGCATATCAAGATAGGATTCATCGGCCAATATATATACCATAAGAGGTTTAGGTATCCATGTGAGAATGTCATGATTATTAAGACTTTGGCCAAAGCCAATCACCTAGGGTGGATCGCATTAGTTGTAAAGAATCATGGATATGTCGACATGAGATGTGCGCCTTCGAAACTTGACGGTGTATTCTATGTTTCCTGAGCACAACTTGGATAACCTACGACAGAGGTATTGATAAACATATGTGATGACCTCGACTTGTTAAGTTCAGAAAGGTTGTTTGTGTTATTCGGGAATTCGGAGGTGGCCGAATTGCGTATATAGTAGCTAGGCATATTTAACGAACTTGTGTGAGCTTAGAGAGTCCCATAATATGAAGTGTACTCGTTAAGCACTTGAGTAGCGAATAATTTTTGAAAATAAATAATATTCGATATTATAATTATTAACTAAGATAATTAAGTGTTATTGGATAACATTGATTATTTACTTTGACCTAATTTGATTAATTGGATTAATCCAAAATTACACAAGGGCTTTGTCATAATTTCATAAATATCTCTACAATTTGAGGATATTTTGGTAATCACAAATGTGTAAATTATAGGTGTATTTGGCTTGATTTAATTATATTAAATCAAAGTGGCAGACATATAACTAATCTATTGATTAATCCTTGTCTTGATTTAATTGGATTAAATGAAAGTGGTAGACAATGGAGATTAGTTACACCTAATTATAAAATTTTTGACAAATTAGATTAAGCCCACATAAAAGTTGATTAGAACTTTTATTAATTAAAAATTACCTAAGTTTTGCTATAAATAGCAATCTTGAGCAAATGTTTTAATTAAGTTTAAGAAAGCTAAAACAAGCAAGAGTTAGAGAAATTAGCCTAAGAAAGAGAAGTGTTTAGAGAAGCTTTAGAAGATCTCTATAATATTTCAACAAAGAGAAATCAAGATTGGATCTTGGAGTGAAGCTTGCTAGCATTGGAATCATGATTGGATCTTAGAGTCAAGCTTGATAAACCTTGGAAGTTCTCCAACTATTTCAACAAGGAGAAGGAGATTGGATCTTTGTATCAAGCTTGCTAGGTAACTTTGATATTCTCTTAAGCTATGTTTTTCATTAGTGAGTTTTCATTAGTGAGACATATAGTGATGAATTATGTATTGGATGCATACTAACATAGCTTAAAGTTTAAATTAGGCTAATGAATTGTTTATAGATTCTTTAGAAGTATAAACACAATTTGTTTGTGATTGGGTCAAAGATGTTCATATTGGCCATGTAATAATTAATAAGAGTTTGGAACTTTAGATAGAGTTATGACTACCATTCTAGAATCATTTGACCACCTTTGAATAACCGAGAATTATTCATAAGTCATTTCATTATAGGATTCTAAATTGGTTTGTGTTTTTTATTCAAACAAATGCATATATGTATTTAGAATACATGTATGTTTGTTGTATAACATGGGTTGGTTTTGATGCTAAAATTAGATTTTAGGTGTATTAAAGTATTAGGAGAAAATTGGAAGTGTTTAGAATTGATTTGAAGGTGCAAATGCTCTCTGCCAATATTTTACACATGGTAGTGTCGCAACTCTGACCTTCCAGCGTCGCGACACTGAGCATCAGACCTTCTAGCATCGCGACGCTGAGATATTCAGCTATCATAGTTGCTCCCACATATTGGAGCGTCTCGATGCCCAAGTTTTTGTGTCATGACGCACCGAGGGCTGATGAACACTGAAACTTCATTTTCTCTGTTTCGGAGATTTCCGGCTCCGTTTTGGTCCCCGTTTGTCCTATGGACTCAAAAAGGAATTTAGTTTTACATAAAATATTTTAAAATACACCCATGCTAGATATCCACGGCTTAGACCCACTTCCGTTGTGCGGGGCTCTGATCTGACCCTTGGGGTTCCATATCTGCCCCAACATAATGATATTAGTGTAGGTGTTTTAAGGGGTATTACCAGGTAACGCGGAAAATCAAAATTTTCTGATTTTAAAAAAAATTTCTTCGTCAATTAAAATTAACTTACTTATTTTAATTACATAATACTTAAAATCTGAAATTTTTACCCAAGAAATCAAATTTCTTTATAATTATCGAATTTCCCTAATAGTTTGCAAATTGATTATTTTAGTCCTCAAATTATCAAATATAATTTTGAATGATTCCAAATCAGTACTAAAGTGATTTTAATATGTCCTACACATCAAAATACAAATTGCAACTCAAAACCCAAAAATTTACCAAATTGCCGAGAGCCTCACAAGGTTTACAATTTGTGCATTTTGGTCCAAAGTTGTTCAAAATAAGTTAAGATCAAATTCAATCAACCCAAAATTAAACATGCATCATATACACATCATAATACATACATATATGAAAATTCCCAAATTTGGAAAGGGAATAAACCCTAATTTTATAATTTCATCAATATGAACAAATTACATCAAATTAATCAAACCCAATGTTTCAATCAAGTCTCTACCACACCAAACAAGTCTCGCCACTTTTAAATAACTCTAGAATAATTCTAGGTTATCAAGGAGTGGCCCAACAACTCTAGAATGATAACTAGATCATTAAATAACGATAAGAAACTTAATAACACCTTATAAGCTTCCTTTGAATATCATACATGCATACACCCATCATCAAACTTCCAACCATCAAAAACATAAAGAAGAAAGAGTATAAAAACTTAAGAACATGCTATGAGATAGCCAAGAACAAGAGGAATATTTTTCCTTCTAATAGAAAGTTGGAAAAACTTACTTTAAATCAAGCTTTCTTGAATTCTTTTTTGGTTTCTTCTCATTTTCTCTCAAACCCTTTTATTTATGTTTATGGAGGCTTTGAAAAAAGGTTGAAGCATATGAAAAAAATTTAACACTTTAAATATCTAGGTCATGGCTGAATTTCAAGGGAAAATATCAAAAGGATTTTTGTAATTTTTAAAACCAATTTTAAAGAATACAAAATCAGTTTGATAACACTTTCCTTAAATCAAAAGTCAACAATTTACACTTGTAATCATTTCCTAACTTTATCATAGAGTTAGATTTTAATTATTTTAATTATTTAGCAATTAAATAATTAATAAATTATTTAAATTCAAATATCTTAAATATATGTATTATATTTACTTTAAATATCTCAAATACATATATTAATGATATATGTCAAATATTATAATTAACAATTAATTAATGTGTACTTAATAATATCATATATTAAATACAAATACACATTAATTAGGAAATAACGGTTCGGTCCCTAATGTATGTATCTTTCGTTAAAACGTTGATTTATAAATAATCACCATTATTCATAAAAGTTGACGTAGTGCTCTAATAGTCTATTTCATTAGTGAGACTCTCTAGATTCATGAATATCCGTCACGAAATCTAATTTCGTGTCCATAATTCACCCACCCGTAAATTATGACGAACATAGATAAACTCGCTGAATCATACCGGTCGCAGTCATTGTATATGTTTAATTCCTCCATCACATGTATCCGGATATATCCCATAGATATATAAGTAAACATCAAATCTCTATAGGGATAATCCCGTCGACGTCTCTATTAGCAATCTCTAAAAGAACACTTAGAACTTACTTCTAAAGTTTCCCACGAGCCCATGGTTTTTATCTGATTGTTAATCATATATGGACTACCTATGCTCTGTACACAAAACTGACGGATCCTATCTTGACACACACATGATATCCTGAAGATATATCCACACCCAATAAACAAACAGAGGTCTGGTCTAAATAGATTGGTGATGTGACTGCCATCTAAGTGTGAAAGATGTCTCATATACCCACAGTGGTATCTCAAGTCAAAGAATCACAAATGCTACTCAACCCGAGAAGATTCTTACTGACGTTGGTGTATCATCTATTAAAAATCTTCAGTGAGTCATTCAATGTTTATCCACTATAAACACCTACACGTCTGTACGAGTCTCCTAGACTCATAGTTCATTGAGAAACCATTGGGATCATATATTCCAGTATACGACATGTACCAGTATCATTGGGTTTACTTTACTGACCAACTAGTGTAAACCTTGACCAGGAACATTTTAAGAATGACAACGTCATGATACAACTCAATGTCAGTTGCAACGCTTTTGCAACTGTATCATAACTAATCATTCTAAGGTCGATTACGTCTTTACCATATTAAAAGATATATTATATTATAGAAACAGTTTATTTTATTCATAATAAAATATTTACAAGGAAATACGATAGGAAATTGGCACTCTGAGCACCAACCCTAACAAAATCTCCCACTTGCTCTAGTGCCAATATCGATTGTATCTAATACCCATCGACTACACATGTTTATCAAATAACTTTGGAGGTATGGCCTTCATAAGCGGGTTTGCTATATTATCTTCACTAGGTACCTTGAACACGACAATGTCCCCTCGCGACACAATCTTTCAAATGATGTGGTACTTGCGTTCCAGATGCTTCGACTTCTGATGCGCCATCGGTTCCTTTGCTTGCGCAATGGTTCCAGTATTAGCACAGTATAACAGAATCGTATTCTTGATACTTGGGACGACTTCCAATTCTGTGATAAAGTTCCTAATCCATACAGTTTCCTTTGCAGCTTCAGAAGCTGCAATGTATTCCGCCTTTGTGGTGGAATTTGCTGTTGGCCACTGTTTGGAACTCTTCCATCAAATTGTACCTCCTATAAGGATAAAGACGAATCTAGATGTAGACTTTCTATCATCGGGATCCAATTAGAAGTCGGAATCCATATATCCATTAACTTGCAGTTCACTTCGTTCATATATAATCAACTTATCCTTAGTACCTTTAAGATATTTGAGGATATGTTTAATGGCCATCCAATGGTCATTGCCTGTATTCGACTGATATCTACTGGTTACGCTAATAGCGAAGCTGATATCAATCCTAGTACATAACATGGCATACTTTATGCTACCCAAACACGAAGCATAAGGTTGGTTAGATATTCTAACATTTTCATCTTTTGTTTGCGGACACATCTTCTTTGAAAGATGAATCTCATGTTTGAACGGTATATTTACTATCTTACAGTTACCAAAATTATACCTATCTAAGAAATTATCTATGTACGTTGATTGAGATAACCCAATCAGCTTTCTTTCTCTATCTCTATAGAGTTTTATGCCCAAAATATAGGAAGCTTCTCCCAGGACCTTCAAGGAGAAATTTTAAAGAGGTAGGCTTTGACGTATTGCAGTATCCCTATATCATTCCAAATTATTAGGATGTTGTCAACACAGAGGACTAAAAATACCACTATGCTCTGATCGGTGAAATCACACACGTAACACAAAAGCACGTATCGCTCAAGTAATATAAAAATATCGATCGCACGAGGACTTAATTTCTATTGTTGTTATTAATTATTGATGCTAAATGTTTATAGGTATCTAATTAGGATGGGAAGGGAATGATTGCTTGATTGGTTGGTTGAATGTTGATTTGCTAAATAAATAAATAAATATAAAACAAAGGAAATTAATAATAAAGAAAATAAAAATCTAGAGTTGTGGTTCCACACAATATTATTCTAATGATGAATTGATTATCTTATATAAGTGTAATAAATTAGTTTGTTAACTTGGAACACGAAAATATACAAAAGCCTCTTCCGATGGTCAAAAGCAAACACCCAAAGTAATCCAATTAACTATATTCCTATGTTAACCAAGTTACCTGAATTCATTAAGATTAAGTTCCAATTTGTGGCTACCCCGGCCCGACAGGTATATGTCTATCATATAAGGAAATCTACCTAAGGGACGTCTACCCTAAGATGAGATCGTGAGCTATTGAATCTACGGCTGAAACCTAAAATCCATTTTCCAAGTTCATTTTAAGTTTACCACATCAATCTTATTGGTGATCAGGCAACAAGAAGCATTAAACTTAAGATTCAATAAACAAGCCTAAAGTATTACCCATTATATAATGAAAATCAATTATTAAACTCGTGAATATTGTGCTTTATCACTTCCCTAGATTAAAAATAAAATACTGGGGTTAGGGGATCAACCTTTATTATTTCTAATTTAGAAAATTCCCTTATTATAATATATAAATTTGCATGATATTACCAACCGACCATATAGGCAGTATCCTGATTTAGTCATATTATAATTAATTCCAACCGACCAAAAAGGCAGTATCCAATTTAGTCATGTTAAAATCAATTTCATTAAGTCCAACCGACCATAAAGGCGGTATCCAATTAAGTCAGGTTTTAAGATAATTTATATATTATAATTTAAGGGAGATTAATCTAAATTATCATAATAAAAGCTTCACCATTCCCCTAGCGGAAATTAACTACAAAACTTAAAAGAAATATAAAATAAATAAACAGCTGTTACTACTAGAAATAAAAATACATAATTAAAATTATAAAAACTAAACACACAAGATACGATCCTTAGATAATTATTAAGAACCTTAAGGAAAGTATATTTACTACTATTAAAAATAAAAAAAATATATAAATATATACAAACAAGATACAATCCTCAGTTCCTTATTAGAAACCTTAAGGAAAGTATGAACTTGGAAAATGAAATCAGCTTCAATTTATAGGCAAATTTCGACCTTGCGCGTCACGATGCATGAAGCTTAAGCGCCATTGATTCTTGACACGTGTACATGACTTTGATGAGATGATGACACGCGGCACGCGGCTGTCGGCAGACTGAATTATTGACTCGATGTCGCGATACATGAAGGCTTGGCGTCACGACGCTGACATCATGCTGACGTAAGGAATGACGTATGTCGACAGACTGAATTATTGTGCTGACATCATGATGACATGGCGATGACGCACATGATGACGTATATGATGATGTGGCAATATTGTGTGTGAGAAGATCAATAATTATGCTGATGTCATGATGACAATTATCGGTAGAATAGTAACTGAGGCACGTCCTGACGCAGAGAGTGTGCGTGTCGTGACGCGTGATTCCATTTTGTCATTTTTGTCCGTTTTTACTGTTTTAGCCCCAAATTGATTCCATTGAGTCCCAAAACTTTATTTATATGCAAAACACACAAAAATACATCAAAATATTCATAAAACCCGAGAAACCATACAAAATATTATATCAAATGGGCAGTAAATAATGATATATTTTTTGCTCATCACACCCCAAACCTAACATTTTGCTAGTCCTCGAGCAAAACAAACAAAATAAAATAAAATATACAACTAAAACTAAATTAAACTAAGCCAATTTTGTAAGGATCCCAGTTACATTTAGCATATGCAACAAGCCTTTAAACCCCTAGGTGTCTCTAGTGGACGAGTTGTAGTCTTGTGAGGGCTTACAGTGACGATACCCACAAAATAATACCTATATATACAATGTCCTCAGAGAATGTCTAGCAACAAAGTTAAAGGAACCTTCAAAATGCATACTATAACTAGAATCCAATCCTTTGAAAAAACTATCTAAATCAGACTCTGAGTGTGTGTGTGAATAGCTCTGCAAACAGCTTCGATTCTAAGTTATTAACTAGGTGAATTTGTCTCAATTCTCAATAGCTGATGGGTCAAACCAGCCTGACTATCTAAAATAGTTATGTCTGTTACAATATGCGCAAAGTGAGGTATGTTATTTTTTTATAACATCTTCAATCCTTGTAGCGAGCTTTGAGCCAGTGACTCCCAAACTAGTTGGCTTTAGGGCACTAGGTGTTAAGACACCCCTATGAACTTAATTACTCAGATCTCAGATGTTAAAAGTTCTCATGTTTGACGTGAACAATCACTGTTTACTAAGACAAGATGCCCAGTTACTAAGTAAGAACTTTATTTACTCTATCTATTTTCTTCATCATCATATTGCACATCATAAATAATTATAGACAGAAACATATATTCAGGCAAACGATCATTCATCAACCTCTGATTATTTCAACTAGTCACTTTGTCAATTACTTATTATCTAACTGCTACAGAACTATTTTTTTAAGTGCATATGAGTCTGTCATAGATATTAGGCTCAAAGTATAGGATAAAAGAAAAATTAACATTTATCTTTTCCTAGAACTTTTTACTAAGACAAACAATCTCATCATTAGACTATATATATAATTTATTTAATAAAGCATGCAATAATTTAAAACACGCAAAATATGCAAGGCACACGACATGCAGGGAATAAGAACATGCAAGAAGAAAAAAATATCAGAGAAAACAAATAAAAATAAACAACCCTCACCCCCAAACCTAAACCTAGCATTATCCTCAATGTGTTACAAAACAAAAGAAAGATAAAGGAACAATGTTACCAAGATTTTTCATTCATCAGCCTCCTCGTCGTCATTGCTACTGTCCCATGGATAGGCCATAGTCTGATCATCATTCAATCCTTAATGATGTGATATTCATTGTAGCAGTTGAGCAATATAGTTGACCGGAGATTCCAACTGATCTACTCGTTGTGATATGGAGCGAGATCGCGATGGTCGTTGCGCTGGTTAAGGTTGTTGCTGTGGCTGCACAGGTGATAATGAGGAAGACCCGGCATATGCAGGCCTCTCTGCTCGGAGTTGTTAGATAATTCGAGTGGTCAATGCAGTGGTGGGCTGCATCGTTTCTTCTCTAAGGTCCATGGGCACCCTGGCCAGCCTACATAAGTTTGTATTTAAGCTGTAGTACAACAGGCCAGTTTGTGTAGAACATGCTGCCCAAGCTATATTGGTCGATATCAGCCCACCGACATCAATGGTATATCCATCCAGCATACAATATAATAGGATCATCCGTTCTTTTGTGACATTGGTAATATGGGTGCCAGACAGCAATGTTCGGGTCAGGAAATGAAACCAAACCCTGGCATCAGGTTTAAGATATCGTGAACTCATCTTCAAATATTCACCACTGCTACTCATATCCCATACAACATTAGGGATGTAAAGTGTTTATGTGAGATGAGTTATATCTAAATGCTCCAAAGCTGCCGTATATTCACTTGCTTCCATATCCGGCAGCCAATAATACCTATAAATAGTGGATTTATCAAACGTCACATGTTGACCTCTCACTAATACCTGATACGCCTGATGCTCGTAAGCATTGGCGTAGAACTCATGGACAACTGGTACACAGGCTGGGTTAGGCTGTTGGCAAGGCTTATGTCAGTGCCTGGTGGCGATAATTCTATCAATCTGGGGAAACTGTATGGGTTAATCTCAAAATCCCTCTCCATAATTGAGACTTTTTATCCCATCCACTTTTCATATCGACGCTTAGCGGCTACCGAAATAAATTTTATAGCATCATAACTCGATCTGACAGCTGCTGAGGGTCTCGTCCTCTTAGGGGTCATTTTATTTTATTTTTAAAAAAATGTTGGCATAATTTCCCCCAAATTTTCAACATAAAATTCTAACACTTCAACAATTCAAAAATCACCTTCGCCCCCAAAATTATGAATTTACCAATGTCATTTTTTCACAAACACACGCCCACAATTCAGAATTTTTTGAACATCAATCATGTTTTTTTCGTACACACACAAAAAAATTGAAGATTAAAGGAAAAAATACCCAAATCGCGAGCTTGAATCCCCAAATCTGAGTGGTTCATAAGCAATGGAGGATGGGTGAGTTGGGGAAGTGATTTGGTGAGTTGTTATTCCTCAAATTCGAACTTTAAACATGAAATGAAGGATTGGGTTTCGTTTGGGAAGTGATTTTGTGGGTTTTAATGAGTTTGGTTGAAGGATTTGGTGATTCGAAGAACTGATTTGTGGAGGAAGTTGAGAGAAAATGAAGAAAAATGAAGATAAGTTATGAGGAAGATGACACTCGGCTGCTGTTTTGTGGCTTGGAATTGCGTTCACGTCGTAACGTGTAGTGTTTCTGCATCACGATGCGATGCCCTAAAAATTGGGTGTTAGGTCAGTGTGTCGTGACCCACGGGGTTTTACGTGTCGCGACGTGGTTTTTTTTTTTGGCAAAATGCGAATCCTTCAAACATATCCACTAAGATGCGATTCAAGAGTTGATTCCTTACTCTGCCATCTCTGATGAATTGATTTTTTATATTCGTGATTCTGTCAAACTTTATTCCGTGATAACTTCGTTTTCATTGGTTTGCTTTTCCTTAAAAGCTCCATCTATGTTTTTCTTGTGAAAATAACACAAAAAATTAAAATGGCTACAACATGTATACACAAAATACAAAAATAAAAACTTAAATGAAAATAAAAATTTTGCTTAGGTTGCCTCCCTACTAGCGCTAAATTTTCGTCTTCAGCCAGACGTGTCTGAAGTCTAACTGTCAAGGAGGCTTCAATGTGGTTTTGGACGTCCGATAAAGATGATCCAATGTTCGTTGCTTTTGAAGGGTCTCTTCCAACGATGAGGTGGCAAAAAGAATTTTGTCTCATTCAGTGCTTGTGCAACCTTCTTAAACTTTGTCACTCCAGTGGTTTCTGAAAGGAAAAAAAGAAAATCAGGAGGTCTCGTATGGTGCTTAACTTTGAATGGGAGTGCCATTCTATCAAGCTTCTAGGCGGTGTCATCGATGTGTACTCCCCAATACAACGATGTTTCTCCTGAAGTCATGAGATTTTCAATATGGTCAGACACTTGCTCTTCCATTTGTTTGGAATCTTGCTCCACTTTTTCGTCACAGATGTATTTCAGAATTTCATTATTCAACTCTTCATCTGTCATCTGTGAAATGCATGCTCCATATGTGTCAACCTGAGGATGTAACGATATGTCTATTTGTAGGCTTTTATCCTCTGTGGTTGGTACAGACAGCTCTGCTACTTGTTCCTCCTCAGAGATGAAATCACCGACCAGAGAATTATCCAGATCAAATTGAAACTCTGTTTGTTCGGGGTCCTGAACTGATACCTATGATTCTTGATACTGCTTAGCTTTTTCCTCTATTAAGGTGTCATCGTGAAATTTTTGATAATCGAAGGCTTCATCAGTGTCATCTGAAAATGTTCCATGAGGTATGCTATTCTGGTTTTTCTATTAATTGTCTCGTTTGATCTGCCAGTCTCTGAAGCATGTCATCCACTTTTTGTTTCTTTTCTTAAGCATGTCCACCATATGTCTTATCATATGTTTTTCCTCTAATGAATATGATTTTTGAGGAGGATCATACGTTGATGGTGGATAAGATGGAGAATATGATTCAGTGAAATATGATGGTTCTTCATTCCATGAAGGATTCTGATAGTTCTGCCACCCTGAATTATTGTTGTACGTGCAATGATCGCTAGAGTGGTTACCATCACATATCTCATATTTGATCATTGTGTTCTGAAATGGTTCATCAAATGTTGTGTTGAATGGCTCTGACATCCATGGATAGTTGTTAGGCTGAACAATAAGCCCTAAAAAACTGAACTGCTGATCCCTGATTTGGGGTGTATCTTCACTTCTTAAAGCTCTTAATGCTTCAATCGCCCAATAATGTTCCATTTTCAACCACCGGAAAATAAAAGAAAGATATAAAATTAGTGATAAAAATAAAGAAAATTATATACAAGTAAAATAGATAACTTCAAAATTAATAACGCAAGAAAAATAAATCCCCGGCAACAGAATAAAAAACTTGATTGGTGAAATCACACATGTAAGCAAGCGTACGTATCACTCAAGTAGTATAAAAATATCGATCCCACGATGACTTAATTTCTACTGTTGTTATTAATTATTGATGCTAGATGTTTACACGTATCTAATTAGGATGAGAAGGGAATGATTGCTTGATTGGTTGGTTGAATGTGGATTTGCTAAATAAATAAATAAATATAAAACAAAGTAAATTAATAATAAAGAAAATAAACATCTAGACTTGTGATTCCACACAATATTATTCTAATGATGAATTGATTCTCGTATATATGTGTAATAAATTAGCTTGTTAATGTGGAACACGAAAATATGCAAAAGCCTATTCCGATGGTCAAATGCAAAAACCCAAAGTAACCCAATTAGCTATATTCCTATGTTAACCAAGTTACCTGAATTCATTGAGATTAAGTTCCAATTGTGGCTTCCTCCGCCCGAAAAGTATATGTCTATCATGTAAGGAAATCTACCTAAGAGACATCCACCCTAAGGTGAGATCGTGAGCTATTAAATCTAAGGCTGGAACCTAAAATCCCTTTTTCAAGTTCATTTTAAGTTTACCACATCAATCTTATTAGTGATCAGGCAACAAGAAGCATCAAGCTTAAGATTCAATAAACAAGCCTAAAGTATTACCCATTATATAATGAAAATCAATTATTAAACTCGTGAATATTGTGATTCATCACTTCCCTAAATTAAAAATAAAATATTGGGGTTAGGAGATCCACATTTACTATTTCTAATTTAGAAATCTCCATTATTATAATATATAAATTTTCTTGATATTACCAACTATATGGCCATATAGGCGGTATCCTGATTTAGTCATATTATAATTAATTCCAACCGACCGTAAATGTGGTATCTAATTTAGTCAAGTTAAAATTAATTTAATTAAGTACAACCGACCATAAAGGCGTTATCCAATTAAGTTGGGTTTTAAGATAATTTATATATTATAATTTAAAGGAGATTAATCTAAATTATCATTATAAAAACTTCACCCTTCCCCCATCGGAAATTAACTACAAAACATAAAAGAAATATAAAATAAATAAACTACTATTAACACTAGAAATAAAAATACATAATTAAAATTACAAAAATTAAACAGAAAATATACAGTCCTTAGTTTCTTATTAAGAACCTTAAGGAAAGTATATTTACTACTACTAAAAATAAAATATATATATAAATATATACAAACAAGATACAATCCTCAGTTCCTTATTAGAAACCTTAAGAAAAGTTGAATTTAGAGTTTCAATTTAAAGGCAAACTTCGTCCTTGCGCGTCGCGATGCGTGAAGCTTGCGCGTCGAGACGCGCCATTGATTCTTGACACATGTATGTGGTTTTGATGAGATGATGACATGTGACACGCGGCTATCGATAAATTGAATTATTGTCTCGGCATCGCGATGCGTGAAGCTTGCGCGTCGAGACACACCATTGGTTCTTGACACATGTACGCGACTTTGATGAGATGATGACACGTGACACGCGGCTGTCGACAAACGGAATTATTGGCTCGGCGTCGCGACGCGTAAAGGCTCGGCATCGCGACATGTGAAGACTTGGCGTCGCGACGCTGACATCATTCTAACGTAAGGAGTGACGCGTGTCCGTAGGCTGAACTATTGTACTGGCATCATGATGACGTGGCGATGGCACATGTGATGACGTGGCGATAACGTATGTGAAGACATATGTGATGATATGGCAATGGCACGTGTCAACAGATCAATAATTGTGCTGTCGTATGATGACAAGTGTCGACAGAACAGTAACTGAGGCGCATCGTGACACAAATAGTGTGCACGTCGCGACGGGTAATTCTATTTTTGCCATTTTTCTCTATTTTTCACCATTTTAGCCCCAAGTTGATTCCATTGAGTCCCAAAACTTCATTTATATGCAAAACACATCAAAACATTCATAAAACCCAAGAAACCATACAAAATATTAGGTCAAAGGGGCGGTAAATAATGAAATATTTTCCTCTCATCATGTTCCAACTGGCGTTCAGATACATACAAGACTCTTCCGAATTCTTGAGAAACCTAGACAATTTAATAATCTCGTCAAATAAAAGATTCCAACTTCGTGAAGATTGTTTATGTCCATAAATGGACTTCTTAAGCTTACATACCATACCCGAGTTCTCGCTGGATGCAAAACCCTCCGGCTGTTCCATATAGATTTCTTCATCAAGAAATCCATTTAGAAAAGTCGTTTTTATATCTATTCGCCAAATCTCATAATCATGATAAGCAACTATAAAAAGTAAAATCCTACTACTGGCAAAAAGGTTTCATCATAGTCGACACCAGGTCGCTGTGTGTAACCTTTTGCTACCAGTCGGGCCTTATAGGTTTCAATCTTTCCATCTGGCCCGCGCTTCCTTTTGTAAACCCATTTACAACCGATATGAACAATTCATTCGGGAAGCGGAACCAAGTCCCAAACTTGATACGCATGCATTGAGTCTAAATCGGATTTCATGGCATCTTTCCATTTCGCGAAGTCGATGTCCAACATCGATTCTCTATAGGTAAAAGGGTCAGTCTCTTTAACTAAAAGAACATCAAGACTCATTTCTTGTATCAAATACAAGCGTTCAGGAGGTCTAGATACCCTTTATGACCTACAGAGTGTCTGTGTTAAAGGTTCTTCGTCTATTTGAACTTCAAGTTCCTCCGTTTGTTCATTGTTTTTAGGTTGGACTTCATTAAGTTCAACCTGTCTATGATTACCACCTTCTGATAAAAATTCTACCTCTAGAAATTTTGTGAAGCGAGCTATGAACACATTTCGATGCTCGGTATCATAGAAAAGATATCTCTTCGTATTCGAAGGATATCCAACAAACCTAAACTTTTTCCATCGAGGCGAAAGCTTATCTTGCTGAGCCATCCTGATATAGGTAGGACAACCCCAAACCTTAACATAATTAAGATTTGGTTTTCTACCGGTCCATATCTCATATGGAGTCGTAGGAATAATTTTTGAAGGAATCTTATTCAAAAGATGTGCAGCTGTTAAAAATGAATAGCCCCATAAATAATAGAGAAAATCTGTAAAACTCAACATAGATCAGACCATATCTAATAAAGTTTGATTTCTCCTCTCAGACACTCCATTGTGCTGTGGAGTACATGAAGGAGTATATTGAGCAAGAATTACATTCTTCTTTATATAACTCATAAACTCACCACCCATATATTCATCGCCTCGATCAGATTGAAGACATTTAATATATTGACCAGTCTATTTTTCTACTTCATTACGGAACTCTTTGAACTTTTCAAAGGTTTCCGATTTATGTCTCATCAGATAGACATAATCATACCGTGACAGATCATCGGTAAAGGTAACAAAGTACTAATAACCACTGTGAGCAATCTGACTTAGTGGACCATACACATAAGAATGTATGAGTTCTAATAAGTTAGTGGCACGATGTCCAACACTAGAAAATGGGGTTTTGGTCATCTTACCCTGAATACATGATTCACAAGTTGGATAATGTTCAATGGTGAGATCTGGTATCAAACCATTCCTAACCAATTGGGTAAGGCATTTCACACTTATATGGCCTAGTCTCATATGCCATAAATCAGTATTATTTACTACAGGTAAACTACATTTATTAATCCTAGTATTCAAAATATCTTTAGAAGTATGCAATGTGTAATGACCATGCTCATTTGGACAACAAAGGATTTGAATATTACGTCTATCAAATAAATATAATGAACAGTTCTTAATATTAACACGATGACCTTCTGTATCTAATACAAAAACAGATATAATATTTGCTATATATCCTGGTACAACGTAGCAATCATTTAAAAAAAGACTCCCACTCAACAAGGGGATCTCGCATACTCCCACTGCAACTGCATCCAGAGAGTCTTCACTCTCAAAACTCAACTGCATCTCTCCAGGCTTTAGCTTCTTACTTTCAATCAACATTTGCAACGAATTGTAAATGTGAATAAGAAAAGTAGAATCCCAAATCCAGCTGGATGTAATAGCTTCACAAGCTAGTGAGATATTAATAACTTGAAAAATAAATGTACCTAATGTAAATGCTCTCTCTCTCTCTCTCCTTATCTGGGCAATGTAGTTAGGACAGTTCCTTTTCCAGTGCTCGACTTTGCTGCAATGATGGAATTTTTCTTCATACGCCCTATTGGGCTTAGCTATGTTTCCTTGCGGTGGAGGTTGGGTTTCAATCAAGTCCCAAGATCATAGATTAAGCATAAAACGAGTTGAATACAACCAAATGAGGTGCGGAAAAACTCACATGGATCGGTTGAGATGCAACGAAGATGAAAAAAGTACTGCCCTCTCCATGCTCGGCAGTGGGCTGCTCGGTGGTGGAGCTTCACGACAGTGGGTGGAACTCCTCCATGAAGATTCAGCCATGGACTCCATTAAAGCTCCAAGCTTTGTTGATAATCTTTCATGCTCACGAACTCACTTCCCTATCACCTTAGGATGCCTCCTAGAGTGTGCTAGCACAAAGATCTTGCAACAAAATCATGTTTTTTTCTTCTCCATTTTGCTCGGTCAAAACCAGAAAACACAGAGGAAGAAATCGGTCTTGAGACCGTGAGAGAGGAAGAGGGGTTTTTGGCTCTAAAAGCCAATACCGAAAATGGAAGAAAGAGAATGAGAGGGAAATAAAAAAAAATTGTATTAGGTTTTATAATTTCCAAAATTAATAAAACATATACCACATTTTTTAATTTACAAAAGCAAGCATTTAATGCTTCCTTTCAATCACCTCAAATCAATTCACATCAATCTCTCAAATGACACATCACTCAAAGTGACATGTGATTTGACGCTTGATGTGACTTGCGATTAGACGATTGATTTGACTTGCGTGCCGCACTCGAATTCGAAATGCGAATGCGCTAGCAAATAATCCCGGGCTCGGGTTCGCTAATTCCAAATTAACGAATTTTCCGTTGCTTCGTAATTAAACGATTACGCCTAGCGAAATCACAATTCACGTCGCTAACGAATTAATTCTAAATTAATTCGTTCGCCCGAATTAAAATCTAATTTTAATTCCGCGTCGAAATCCAATTTCTTATAATATATCAAATATATTATTTTATCGATTAATTTCAAATTAATCGTTCTCTCTCTTTAATTGATATTTTATCCCAGATAAAATATTTCCGTAATTAATCCCAGATTAATTTTCTATCTCATTAAATTAATCCCAGATTAATTAAAGTGCGAGTCATACGTCATCGGTGAATCTTTGGGAAGCGACCCATGAGATCCCCGGATATGTTGGCAGTAAATCGGGTCGTCGGACTATCCGAACACGTGAGTACCTCGTACCACGTTTACACCGATTCACAAGACAAGGTTGGCCTCTAGCAAAGCGCCATGCCTACCCAATTCTCCGGAAACATGCTTACAGGAATAAGCGATCTATATCAGGCATAGTATATGTGGTATTGCGTATTTCGATCCAGTATCGGATGATCACGTGCTAGGCCTGGGGCTGGAATCGTGTCTGCCCCGTACGAAACACATGTCGGATCTCTGGTGACTAGTCTCTATATCGGATAAACATGACCTTGTAATTTTATCCCGATGACTGCAGTACTAAAGAGAACCAGTACCGTATCCTACGTGACCATCACCTCCATATGACTGGAGTGACACTTCCATCTTGACATCACACCCAACACACTACGATTCTCAATATACCCAGTATTGGCGTACACAGAACCTGTTAAAGCCCTGGATGACCTCAACCAAAGTATATTGATTGTCGCAAGTATTAGCGGTGCAAGTCTCAGGTTAAGACCAAATACACCTACCCTGATTTCAGACTTCCATAGACACGTAGTCATACTACCAATGGAATTCCGAAGGGGTCTATCCAGAGCGAAGCTGTTTCCCGTACCATCGGTGAAACACAACCTCCTATTACACTTGCATGAGTATCCTATACCCAAACATATGAGAACTATGCTGTTGTGCCCTCACAACACGAACAAGTGCAATACTAGTCTTTTACGTATTTATCGATGTCCAATCTCGATAATACTCTGACTAGAGATATTTAATGATTTATCCTTCGTGGACTGATACTGTCTCATAACATTCTCAGTCCAGGAATAAATCATAAGGACCTCCTATCATTTATATATCTAGGTGATCTAATCACAAATGATAAGAGTGCAATCTCTTTGTCATATAGTTAATTTGTACAACAACATTATGATCTGTACAAATAGTGACGCTATGGGTCATAATTGTCCAACAATCTCCCACTTGGCCTATAGCCAGTCACTTGAGTGTCTAACACCCGAACCATGTACGGTTTGCTCAAATTGCTGAGAAAAGGTTTTCGTCAGTGGATCTTCATGATTATCGTCTGATACGATTTATTCGATCATCACATCGCCATGATTTATGATCCGAACGAATCAGATGATTACGGAGTATGTATCTGGATCGTTGATGAGACCACTAATTCTTTAGCATCTGCTGAAGCCTAGCTTAGCTGCTAAAAGAATTATATCTAATTAATTAGATTATTACAACCCCAGAAGGCTTCTATTGTCTGTCTCAGCTGCATCAATAATCCACATTTGTTGTTTATTGGGTAACAGTATCTTGCTGGGAAGATTTCCAGCTCACTGTACCGTTATTCAAACTGTATAGTACCGTTTTTACGACTTATAGTCGTTATCATGAAAGCCAAGCTTTCACCGATTATTTTATGGGAATATCATTTCCAAAAGAAATGACATATTTTCATTATTGTATAGGACAGCCACTGTCAGTGCGCTCCCACTAACCCTCTTATTTACACAAGAATTTTTTTCGTTTTGAATTAAATCATACACCATTATGATTACATCAAAACGATAATTCTTTGAACCTATGCTTGCTTCAATCCAAACATGGATCGAATAACCCGCAAACCTTGTTTGCTAGTTATGGTACGACAAAATCATCAGGATGTTGTAAACATCCTCCAAAAGGTTTCCTTTTCAGGAAAGCGATTTTACGGTTCTGCTGACATATTTCATAAATGAAACATGCATCATTAGCAAGCATTATCTAAATGGATTTACCGTGGCAACAGTTAAAAGGTTGAATCGTAATCAACACAATGTTGATAACGATACCTTTCCGTAAAAGCCCAGCTTTAAACGTTGGTATGTTGCCATCCATGTATGTCTTCCTTGAAGACTTATACAGTACCAGTAGGCACAATGTCTTGCGGTACATCAACTAGTATCCAAACTTGTTATATACATGGAATCCATTTTGGACTCATGGCACTTTGCCATGATAGGGAGTCGATACCTAGTATCACTTCCTCATACGTAATCAGTTGGTATACCTCAAAAGATTGACATCTTTACGAGGTGAGATCAGAAACCCATACCCCATGTTGTTTTCTGACTCTCTCCGACTACGCGGTTCTTTTGTATTCGAAGATTAATGGTTTAGTTTCATCCTTGATGAACTATTTCTGTGTTCTATTGGGATCGGTGCCAGGAATAGTATCACTCTGATTTTCATCGAGTTTTACTATCCTCCCATTTCCCACTGCATTTCGGTATTCCTCTTGGGAAAACCGCATGGTGAGCAACAATCTAATTATTCTCTGGTGAGATGTATAAGTACAATACTTATGGTATCCCTAGGATTACCTACAATTGACACTTATCTAATTTGGGTTTTAGTTTGGTATCATCCAAACATATGCCCAGCATACCCAAATTTTCAGGAATGAGAAACCCGGTTTCTTTCCCGTTCATATTAATATGAATTCTGTCGAACAGATTATTATGGAACCTTATTCAAAATAAGTTTTTGCACTATTAATGCTTATCCGTTGAAGGAAATGGTAGCTCAGAACGACTCATGATTAACCTTATCATGTCCAACAAAATTCGGTTTATCCGTTCGGATACACCGTCAAATTGACGTGTTCATAGAGCAGTCCTCTTTGAAAGAATACTTTACTCTTTCAAGTATATTAGAAACTTATTGCTTAAGTATTTTCCAGTACGGTCTTACCGTATCGGTATAATACTTTAGCCAATCTGTTTGTCTATTTCGTGTCGAAACTGTAAAAGTTTCCTATTTGTGTTCTTCAAAAGAAACACGTAATCATTACGCGATGCCACATCCGTATAGGTCACGAAACATTCATATCCACATCTAGCCTAGCTAAACATGGGCCCACTGCTTCACTATGAACTAGGGCTATCAGATCGGTGTCATTTGCACTTTTACCAAGTAAATAGTGTATTATGCACTTTTCCTAATAAACTAGATTCGTAGACTTTTTTTGATTGGAATCAAATCAGTCTTGGTACCCGCTCTTCAAAAGTGCGGATATACGATTCTTGTTTAATGTGTTCCAGACAACATTTCCACTTTAAGTTTCAACCTGATCAAATCCGTTTGAGCTATTTGTTTGTCATGTTATACGTGTGAGATTTATTTATATTCTAAATATAAATTCTGTTGTTCACATCTAATGTGTTTATCTCAATATCATCTTTATATAATAAAACACTTTAGTGTTCTAAAATATAAAGGTTCAATCCGCAACAGATTAAACACTGATATAAAGATAATGTTCCTAGTCAAACTAGTTACATTATAACAGTATCCTAATTTACGTACATACCCAAAGGGTAGTTCCTAAACTTAGGTATCTACAGTCAAAACAGTGACTTTCGTCCCGTTTCCGATTCGCAGATTAATCTCAATTGAAGTCAGTATCCTGTTCAAAACAGATTCTGAACATCAATACATATATTTATATAACACACTAAGTATCAAAATCCAATTTTAAATACTAGTAATGAATATATTTATGACAAACATATTTGAAGTCAAAGCCTTGCCCCCGTCTTCAATTCCTTCTTGGGATATGTCCTATATCTTCCCAAAAGACCATAATGACTTTGCCTTTGCCCTTTTCAACATTTTAGAAGCCTTTGGCCAAGCCGTGGGTTTCTAGAATATCGAAGTAAAGTGTGCCTTGCGCTACTTGCCTAATTGCAAACTTTGACTTTTTCTCCTTGAGAATAGTCATTAATTCTCCAAGAATTATTTATTGCAATTTTAGTACATCTAAAATCTAAGTATAGATTTACGAAGATCCTTCAATTTCAATATCATACTTTAAGGATCTAATTCTTAGTTCTGATAAAGAAATTAAGGAGTCTACATGACAAGTATAATGGATTAAGCACTAAAGTTATCATTACATGAATATTCCAAATATCATGTTCCACTTATTTGCTTAACTCTAGACTTAGGCTTAATTTGTTATTTTATCAAATAAACTAACTTATTATATTTCTAGGACCATCCTGAAATATTATTCCAAATCTGAAAAATATAGTCGTTTAAATACATTTTCACCCAGGATTATGTTTTAAACACTAATTTTTCATTTCTCTTGATTCTAATAGTCCAACTATTTAATCAACGATTTGTGGTACCATTTATTATAATGATTATAATAGTCCAACTATATAATCAAATATAATTTAAATTAATTAACCTCAATTACATTGATTACTATAATCCAATTATAAAATCAACTGTAAATTGAAATTAATTAATTCAAATATATTGATTATAATCCAATTATATAAATCAACTATTATACAGTCCAACTGCTTTAATTAAAACAACAATTAAATATTAGTCCAACTAATATATAATTAATATTACGACGAAATATTTGAAATGAGCGCGTATGGCGAGTAATTGAACGAATATTGCGAATTCAATTCTTGCCTCCCACTATTTTTCGGCGAGCCTCTAACCCTCTGTCGGGTACTCGGGAACCGTGTTTCCTAGTGGGCTAGGATCCCATTAAATATCACACAATCTTGACATTGGCCAACAAATTGTATGATAATTAACTAGGTAGATCTCTAAGATCGATTGGATCCAATCCAATTCCTAGATCCGGTAGGGGGACATCCAAGTCCGAAACATATATGTTATATATGCCAATACATCCGATGTATTACCTAACCTTTTTCCTCTGAATCAACTAAGCCTTGGCTTTGGCACAACAAACTTAGTGATCCCAGTCAAGCGCGACCCATTGACCATGGAAAGCTTCGTAATCAATGTCGATGGACAAGAAGTGGTCTTGACTTTGGCCAACAAACCACAACTTGGACAAGACACTGACATGGAACAAAGCCTTCGTGATTCAAACATATCTTCGACAGACAAAGGCCTTGACTTTGGCCAACAAACCAGTGCCGTCTCGGATCTTGAGTGAGAATCACTCAATGGAAGGAAAGACGCTTAATATTGAGTGAGGGTTTTTCGCGTGCAAATTGGCAACCAATTTATTATCTTTGTTAAGGTCTCATCATCATATACCCTTAAACATGCATTCTAAATACATAATAAAGCGCATATGTAAAATAATAATGATATGCAGATGGATACTTTACATTGATCCTAGATCAAATCTCTCTCTTTCTCTCTCCAGCTAGCACATGTATTACTTCTACTACCCGTTACACTACACTTCTAAAGAAACCTCATTTACATTGAGGGGAATAGTGAGAAGAGAATACAAAGAAATAGGAGATAAGGCTGGACTCCCAGGTCCAATTAATAAATCAAATTTATTACAATTTCCAAAATCGCCCCACCATCTAATATCCATCTGATATAAATTTATTCATGCATCACAACCATGTATTCATATAAGCATGTTATCAATCAATCTAATCAAATTAATTAATCTGATAATTAGTGATCATCCAATGTTCAAACAACGATTTGATTTTGTTCGAGTCAAACTCGTTTTGCGAACACGTACTCAAAGTACGATTTCTCGAATTAAATTAAATTACATAATTAAATCCAATTTAATACGCATTTAATTCTAATTCACTATTTAATTCCAAATTAAATATTACACTTTATAAATAAACCTTTACGACTTAAATTCCGAATTTAATCGTTACGGGTCTCAAAGCCCGATTAATATCCAATATTAATTTAATTAAAGTCCAATGGGCTTTTAATTAATTTCTTCAAGGCGTGGACTTTTGGTCAACTCAGGTCAAACCGAATAACCAAAATCCAATCCGGGAGTTACCCCATAAGCCCATAAATCAATTTAGGCCCATTAGGTCTAATTAAACTTTAAAGGTCCATTTAGTCGCATTTTGGCTTTTTGGATGCGGTTTTGGGCCTAATTGGATCCAACCAATTTTGCCTAAACCCAACTTTGTACAACAAAGCCCAATAAGCCCAATAACAACTTTAAAAGCCCAAATCCAATTTAAGGCCCAATTTAATTAAATTACAAAATCCAATTTTCAATTCAATTAAATTAAAGTGTATAGTATTATTAATTACCCAAATCAATATTTCCAAAACACCAAATTTTTCCAATTAATCATGCTTATCATCAATGAATCATGTCCAACATAATTTGATCAAAATCAAACCCAATTTTCATGCCTATAGCTCTCGGCCAAATGGGAAAATAATGTCCAAATCAAATTCAATCCAATTGAACCAAATTAAACATTAAAACAACACATCCCAAAATGATTTCCAGCACATCCAATGTTCAAAAAATCAAAATACCAAGACATTAGGGAGCTAATCATTTTCGGCCACAATAAGCAAATTGGGGAAAATCAATCCAATTAATTTTTCAACAAATTGATTACATATAACTCTAAGTTATCCATATACAAGCATATTTAAACAAACAATTTGTCAAAAACATGCTTAAATCAAAAAGCCCCAAATTTAGTTAAGAACCCTAATTTTCATTTTATGCTCAAATGGCTCAAGATACCATTGTTGGGATTCAATCAAGTCCCAAGATCATAGATTAAGCATAAAACGAGTTGAATACAACCAAATGAGGTGCGGAAAAACTCACATGGATCGGTTGAGATGCAACAAAGATGAAAAATGTACTGCCCTCTCCATGCTCGGCAGTGGGCTGCTCGGTGGTGGAGCTTCACGGTATGGGTGGAAACTCCTCCATGAAGATTCGGCATGGACTCCATTAAAGCTCCAAGCTTTGTTGATAATCTTCCATGCTCACGAACTCACTTCCCTATCACCTTGGATGCCTCCTAGAGTGTGCTAGCACAAAGATCTTGCAACAAAATCATGTCTTTTTCTTCTCCATTTTGCTCGGTCAAAACCAGAAAACAACAGAGAAAAATCGGTCTTGAGACCGTGAGAGAGGAAGAGGGGTTTTTGGCTCCAAAGCCAATACCGAAAATGGAAGAGAGAGAATGAGAGGGAAATAAATAAATTGTATTAGGTTTTATATTTCCAAAATTAATAAAACATATACCACATTTTTTAATTTCCAAAAGCAAGCATTTAATGCTTCTTTTCAATCACCTCAAATCAACTCACATCAATCTCTCAAATGTCACATCACTCAAAGTGACATGTGATTTGACGCTTGATGTGACTTGCAATTCGACGATTGATTTGACTTGCGTGCCGCACTCGAATTCGAAATGCGAATGTGCTAGCAAATAATCCCGGGCTCGGGTTCGCTAATTCCAAATTAACGAATTTTCTGTTTCGTCGTAATTAAACGATTACGCCTAGCGAAATCACTATTCACGTCGCTAACGAATTAATTCTAAATTAATTCGCTCGCCCGAATTAAAATCTAATTTTATTTCCGCGTCGAAATCCAATTTCTTATAATATATCAAATATATTATTTTATCGATTAATTCCAAATTAATCGTTCTCTCTCTTTAATTGATATTTTATCCCAGATAAAATATCTCCGTAATTAATCCCAGATTAATTTTCTCTCTCATTAAATTAATCCCAGATTAATTAAAGTGCTACGTCATCGGTGAATCTTTGGGAAGCGACCCATGACATCCCCGGATATGTTGGCAGTAAATCAGGTCGTCGGACTATCCGAACACGTGAGTACCTCGTACCACGTTTACACCGATTCACAAGACAAGGCTGGCCTCTAGCAAAGCGCCATGCCTACCCAATTCTCCAGAAACATGCTTACAGGAATAAGCGATCTATATCAGGCGTAGTATACGTGGTATTGCATATTTCGATCCAGTATCGGATGATCACGTGCTAGGCCTGGGGCTGGAATCGTGTCTGCCCCGTACGAAACACATGTCGGATCTCTGGTGACTAGTCTCTATATCGGATAACATGACCTTATCATTTTATCTCGATGACTGCAGTACTAAAGAGAACCAATACCGTATCCTACGTGACCATCACCTCCATATGACTGGAGTGACACTTCCGTCTTGACATCATACCCAACACACTACGATTCTCAATATACCCAGTATTGGCGTACACAGAACCTGTTAAAGCCCTGGACG